>OU015492.1:67886926-67934426 GCA_907164885.2 Dolomedes plantarius
AATTTTTAAAAAAAACTGCAATAACGGTTCAGCTTTTATAAATTACTTAAATTTTAGAGCTAAGTATAAATAATTACCTTTCTATATATTAAAATATGAAGTAAAATTTCAAGTACATTTTTTAAAATGACAGACTTGCAAGAAAAAAATTTATTTTAATGCAAAATTGAAAAAAAAAGAGGCAAATTTTTGATAAGCTGAGAGATAGGAGGCTTGTCATGAATACCTTCAATTAAGAGCGAATGCCGACCTCGAGCAAAAAGTCTCTCTTGAGCAGTTCGGTAGTGGGTTGGCTTGCTTGTTCTGTCCACTCGTGGTGGTGGCTCTGGCTGAGCAGTTCTACCTTTAGATATTGTTTCACCTCCTAAGCATAGGTAATTTTTTTATAAGTCCAAAATTAAAATTTTTTCTGTGGATGTACTTTTTATTTCCTATGCACTCTTAATGCCGAATTTTTGTATTAATTTGGGTAAAAAAAATTATTTCTTGCAGATAATTATAACATATGTTAAAAATGATAATTAATTAAATTGTTTATGCTAAACACATAATAACTTCTTAAAATTTAATTTTAAATTATTCCAATATCAATCAGTGGTTCCCAACCAGTGGTCTGGGAGAGCCTCACAAATGGACCAACACCACATATAAAAAAGTTGCCAAATAAATGGGGATTTTTAAAGCAATGTTCATTGAAGTAGATGGGCCGATATATCCGATGACTATCAGGGTTGAATTAAAATTTCTTAAGTTTAACATAATTGCTTTATTATTAGAATATGATACGTTAGAATGTGAGTATGTTAATCCTGTATCCCTTTTGCCTGAGGGATATTCTATACCCCCCATAAGGTCCCCCTCATGTTGGAGAAGGGGGGAAGGTCAGCAGATAGTTCAGTTTCTGGCTTAGTGGTCCGCAGACTTCTACGGGTTGAGAACCACTGATATGAATAAACAATCAGAGCATCGCTGCCATGTTTTTAATGTGAGCCATAATAATCTTCTGTTATTGAGTTATAAGTAAACAAAACGATAAAGATTCCCCTGACATATACAGACCTAAATTCCTAAAATAAAATCAATCTAATGTTGAACGTGACATAAATGGACTTAAGATATTTGGATAAAAACAATTTAATATTAAACATGACACAAATGGAACTGTAATATTTGAAAGAACATAAAAGCACAGTGCCCGTGTTCATGATGCTGCACAATTCTGCAAGTAAATGTTGCCCATATATGTCACAGAGCTATGCATTAAGTGGTAAACTTATTTTATGTGATCTAAATACTTTATCAATTTACTTTTTAAAGAAATTTTTTTTAATGTCAAAATTCTAAGGAATAACTGTTATCCTAAAAAACCTTTATAGAAGTAAAATGCTGAGTTTGATTATTTGTAATTCTCAATGCAGCAAAATTAAGCTACAATAGTGGCATATTTGTAAAAATTACATACTTCCTCAAAATGAGCAAAAACAGAATAAATTAGTTTTATGAAAACCCATACTGTGATAATTTTACTATAAGTATATTATTTTACTTTTTTTTAGGTACATTTAAGGCCATAGTTTTAACTAGCTACTGCTTGATTTTTTTGCAGGTTTGCAATAAATTTTGGCTAATGCTTGAAGAAAATTTATCAAACACTGATCATACTTAAAACAAAATTGTCAGACTCTCGTCTCCCATTCTTAAGTGGAATTGATGAAGGTGAGTAATAGCGTCTTCAATAAGCCCAAAATAAATGCAAACAGGTGTCGAACGATATACACCTTTGGAGATGTGCGACAATAGGTAAAGGTACGCAAGTCATTTAGAATGATTTGTGAAACCCATTAGCGGCGCGCTTTTCCAAAGGAAGAGCCGTCAGGAAAGAAATTCACCATAGGTGGTCTGCAGAGGGCGGAACCGGAAAAGGTCCAGTATTCGAGATTGTTCAAGAAAGGGCTGAGAAGAATGCATAAATAACGACGCAGTTGCGAATGAAGAGGAGAAAAGACTTGGATTGTTGAAACGTCGCCACGCGTAGAGAGAGAGAGAGGGTCTCGTACGGACTTTGAATAATGAGCCCTGCTCTCATGAGTGTATTAACGTTCGTCGGAACGAACCTTTGTAAATGATTTATTTAACCAAGATTTTAACGTTTCAATAAACCAGATGTAAATAAGAGTTGGTTCTACAGTTATGATTACTTCTACAAGATAATGATTTGTTGGATCATGACCATAAAGGTTAACAAAAATAAAATTCAAAGTTTATCAGATTTTGTAAGAAGTTGTTTCTAGAACTGATAGAAACATGAAGGGAAGCTAATCGGCACTTCAGCCATTTTTCAATCACATTTCATACAGTTAGTCATCATTACATTCACATGAAAAATGAGTTTAATCCAAATTTCATTGCTGCCATCAGTCTAATAAAAGAGAAATTTATTCATAGAAAAACATTTATTTTCAGAAAAAGCTTTTATATATGTAGGTTTTTGATATGTAGGTATAAGCCAAAGGTAAAAGTAATGTAAATCAAAATAAAAAACTACTGTGCTCAGGCAAATAATTAATTTTGAAGCTTGAATTATTAATATCACAAATAGACAGAAATATTTAACAAAATGGTCGGAAAATAAATGTTCATAATGATTCAATATCAAAATTGGCTGAATTTTTCAAAACCTTTTTTAATAGATGAACAAATTGGTTACAGGTTGTCAAATTTAAATTAAACTTGGAATTTATATAAATTAATTAAATTAAGATAATTCTTAGTTAAAAGTAATAACAATACAAGTAGGAGCTCATGATCATATTATATACAAAGTCAGATTTGAATTAATTTTTTTAAAAGCATATACTGAAAATGTTCCTTAATTTATTATACATATTATATATATATATATATATATATATATATATATATATATATATATATATATATATACACTGAAGTGCCACTGAATTAGGGATACCAACCTAGTAACGAGTTGGGTCTCCTCTGGCCTTGATAATGGCTGCCACACGACGAGGCATAGATTCAACAAGTTTCTGGAAACGTTCTACGGGAATGGCTTGCCAAATATTGGCTAAAGCTGTCCATAATTCAGTAAGGTTCTTTGGTGCTGTGTGATGGCCTTTCACGCCTTGTTCCAAAACATCGAAAAGATGCTCAATAGGATTTAAGTCTGGGCTCCTAGGTGGCCAATTCATGACAGAGAAGTCAGAGGAATGATCATCCAACCAGCCAGTAGCCAACCGGGACTTGTGAGAGGTACAGTTGTCTTGCTGGAAAAACTCCATTACCGTGCAGATAACAGAACAGCATAAACGGATGGAGGTGATCACCCAGCAAGTCTACGTACCGAATTGCATTGAGGGAGGTTGGTACACGCACCAAAGATCCCAAACTGTGCCACGAAAAAACACCCCAGACCATGATTGAGCCACCATGCCCTTGTACAGTTCCAGCCAGGCATGCAGGATCCATGGCTTCATGAGCCTGACGCCATATTCTCAGCCTCCCGCCGGCGTTAAGTAGTCGGAATCGAGACTCATCCCTCCATGCTACTCGTTTCCAGTCCTCTACACTCCAGTCTCTGTGCTCTCTTGCCCAGGCAAGACGTGCAGCCCTATGGCGAGTATAGAGCAATGGTACTCTCGTAGGTTGACGGCTCCTGAAACCCATACGGTGAAGCGAGCGTTGCACAGTCCGTTTATTGACTGTACGACTGCCACCGTCATTAAACTGGGTGGTAATTTGAGCTAATGTTTGGCTTCACTGGCTATGTACAATACGCCTGAGCCGTCTCTCACCACGCACTGTCAAGGCTAATTGTCCTTTGCAGTATGCCCAATCGCTAGTTTTTTTTTCCACCATCCATGTATTCTTGGTATACTCTTGACACTGTCGACCTTGAAAATCCTAGCTGTCTGACGATTTCGGAAATTGAATGGCCCAAACGTCGCGCACCTACGATTTGTCCGTGATCGAAGGCGTCTAAATCAGGCAGTTTATGCATACTGGCAATTCCAACAAGTAATTCAGAACAACCACAGTACGCGCTATATATGCAGTTACCACAGTGCCCTCACTTGCGCATACAAAATGTGCAGCGCTACACAATTTGCATAGGATTTGCTATCCCTAATTCAGTGGCACTTCAGTGTATTTATATATTTATATATATATATATATATATATATAAATAAAAGAGCTTGTCTGTTTGTTTGTCCGCTATAGAATCATAGACTGTTTCACCCACCGGGACCAAATTTAGCACAGTTAATGTTTTGGACCTGAGAAACTTAAATCAGAATAATGAAATTCGGGGCTCAATTAGTTTTTTAAATTAATTTTTTAATGTTTTTGTGCCCGATAGAGGTGTGTGTACCCCCTGTGGATACCCCTCAACCAGCTGAGGGGTGGTTTGAGGATGTCGGAGGGGGGTCAAATTCCAATGTGTGGGAGCAAGAGGGTTGGGAATGACCTTTGGCTCTGGCTCCCCAGATAAACACAACTTTCCTGGCTCTGCTATGTGTTGCAGTAATGGGAAAGTACAATTGCCTGCAATTCAAGAACCACCCGAGCCTTTGAGAACATTACTCACAGGTAATACATCTGATTCAAAACATTTCTTACAAAACATACAAGCTTAAGGAAAAAGGCTTCATGGGGAATCAAGCCTTACTTTGATTAAATAAAGGGAAGAACGCATCTTGCACTTTACCTCTTGAGTGAAATGGAAAAAAGTGCGTTTTTAAGGGAAAAATAAATAATAAAGGGAAATGTAAATTATAAAACTTATTTCTTATTAAACAGTGGATCAAACAAATCTAATTAAATCTAATTGAACAGTATCCTACAAATATAATTAAACAGCAAACTTATTCAATCCAAACGTGCGAATCACGCAACACGGTATTATTAATTTTCAATAAAATTAGACAAAGGTCCGCAGGCTCAAAGTTTCTTTCTTTCTTATTGTTTGTATATCATTTTAGTAGAAAAGCGTTAAGCGCATTCTGTCTGGCCAGATGAAGATGAAGAGCGGGGGTGTAGCCCAGTATTTTTTTGATGGAATGCATGAAATGTTTTATATCTATATTATCTACCCGGGCAATAATGCTAGTATATATATATATATATATATATATATATATATATATATATATATATAGTAATAAACAAAGAGATTAACATTAAGTTGTTTTATATTTTTAATATATTTCATAAAATCAATAATATACTTGTATGATATAAACACATATATGCAATATATCATGTTTGAATGATTGATTATCCATTACAGCTCATTATCCCACTTGCTAAATACTGGATTTTGTATGTAAATATCTATTGGCTGGATTCAATCTAATCTAGTTGATTGTTAGTCAGAAGTTTCGGTCAACTACCATTTTAATTGAATTCTAATATTAATTTCAGGTGACAACTACAAATTTTGAATGAATAAAATACCACTTTCTGACTCACAGTTTTCAGTGCAAAACCAGAGAAATGATATAATATCCAACATAAATTCGAATTCATATATTAAGAGAAATATTAAGAGAAAATTATTTTATTTCACTTTTTCAACACTATTTTCTACAACAAAATGAGCATGTTAACAAGGAGAGCTTTTAAAATTTACTTCAAATGTAACCATATACATGCACATGCATGATTGAAATTGCATATTAGGTAGATAAACATGACAATAAATGAGCTAAATATGTACCTGGATTATACTTGTTAGGACTGATTGAATCTCTTGCATCAGATGAAGGAGGCAGAGAATCCTAAAAGAAATATTATTTGAAGACATAGGAATACACATGTACAGCAAACTTAAGATTAACAGTTACTTGAAACTTTAAGGCTGCTATGTACTAAGAAAAAAAATCGTATTTCCCTTTTCCTCTTCTTGCAGACTCTTGTGGTGGAAGGAGTCTAGTTGACAGTTCGAGAATTCCACCCCCCCCCTTAGGATTGACATTTTGAGGGATTGTAATGGCTCTCTCTTTATAGGGGGGTTAAGCGCTGCCCCCAAATTTTTTATTTAAAATATATTTTTGTCAACTATTTACAGGTACATAAATGCTGATAATGAAATAAAATTGGTATTGTCAGATAGCCTGAACTTTTCTGCAAAGCGCTACAGGATTCATTTTACAAATTTCGTTCACCGAAGGAATTTATGAGCATTTAAAACACACTATACCAGATTTTTCCCTGAATAATTTAAATTTTAAAATATTAATTGCATTTTTTTAAAACGAAAAATGTACGCAAATGCAAAATTTCTTTCTCTATGACGGAGTACAATTTTTAAAAAACAATCTTTGAATACAAGTCGGCAATCTGTGGACAAATTTTCTCCATAGGTTAACATTGAGGTGAGCGAATCCAATGGGGTTAGTACATAGCAGCCTTAATCCTCATGATTTCAGAAATTTTAAATACTTACTGGTTGTTGTTGAAGAAATTCAAATGGCAACTGGAAGAGAAGAAAAACAGACAAACATTAGATAAAACAAAAAGAAAATTATCTTTTATTAGGGAACAAATATTATGGAATCATTTATAGTTTTATAAAAAAGAATAAATTATTTCTTTAGAAAACAGCAATCATATATCTGATGAACTATCCTTTCAGCCTCATTTTCAAATTTTCCTAATTTTGAGACAACACATATTTACATACTGCATTCTAATACAAAGATCATTAAAAGGCAAAAAGACACAGAAGGGTTTACGGTTTTTAAGAGGTATCATAGGTTTTAGACAGTATTTAATATGTATTATCATAAATAACACTTTACTCACATTTTTAATTTAAAAATATAAACTAATTTTAATAGGAAATAAAAAAGCATAAAATGTTGCTGTAATATCCATACTAAAGAGTTTATTCTCTGACTACATTCACCTAAATAATGTTACTGTACACAGCCAACTTCTGTTTGTTATATTACAAGTTTATTATTAAGAGTTTCAATTATTAAGTTTTTTTATTACCTGTCGTGATCGTGCTGTGGAGTAACCTGGTAACTGATTATATCCTGGTGGTCCTGACATTTCTTCCTGAGTAGCAATACTGGGATCACTTGAGGCTTTTACCATATGTCTGTCACTACCTGGTAAACCCAAATCTTGCAATCCAGATGGCCGACTATCTGTAGTCAGTTCTAAATCACTTTCAGGAGATGACGCATAACTGAGGCGTGATGTCATGGGGAACAAGAAATCATCTGATATTGCTTCCTCAGGCTGAAAAGTGTTCAATATTAATTGATAACATCATTAAAATACTACGTAAACTAATTACAATTACTAAAAAATAGGGTAAAGGTTCATTCATAACATATACCCTAAAAGTTATTCATTTAGTTATATTTTAAATACATTTTTTATAAGTTAATTTATTGAAAGTTATGAAGAGATTACAATTTCAGACACATGATGCTGTCTGCTTCTGGAAGTATGTTATCCAACATAGATTACATACACTGTTTTCTTTCAAATGCCTTTAACAAAGTCAAGCTGCAAGAGTTAATTTATTAATGCATCATTCTACAGTATTTATTTCGATGCTATGTATTAACTACATTTAAATAACGTTTTGTAATCCATCATAATTTACAATGTACCTGAAACAATCTCTTGCAATGTGTCTGACAAATCTTCATAGATTTTTTTTTGTGTCTAAAATGTGTCTTTTAAAATTTGATTTCAAAGATACGACTTGATAACAAGTAATTTAAGAAGTTTTACTAATGGAAATATTAATATATATCATAATTTATTTACTTTAAATATGCACATTAGATAAAAATTTAAAAATCAATAACACATAATATGTACTGCTTTCTCATTTTTGCAGTCACATTACACTGGGAAATCTACGGCTTACTATTATCATTATTAATATTACTATTATTATTATTTTGAAATGAATACACATATGGCTCAAAACCTTGAAGAGGCTTACATGCATGCAACTTCGCTGGTTTTTGTATCACAAAATGTGTGGGATTAAAGAGCTGATTTTTCTATACATACCAATAGAAGAAAATATAGAAGAAATTCACATGTAATATTTATCATGTCAATAACCCTGAGGGCAGAAAAAATGAGGAATCTAATCTGGGGCTAATTTTTTTCTGTCCGAACATAATTTTTCATAAGTTCTGCAGATGTTGAGAGTCACTGAAACAACTCCAAACAACTCCAATAAATAAATATATATATACGTGTGTATATATATATATATATATATATATATATATATATATATAGTACCCGGTATAAAGGGCTTAAGTCAAAAACAGTTATTTTTAGATATTTGTTAGTATTGATAAAAAATAACAAAAATCTTTTGACTTGTATAAACGGCTTAAGTTTATCAATTTTGTATACAAAAGCACATTTCTTTGTACAAAAGACTAAAGTCAAAATTATTGTTCTGCAATTGCTATAAAAGCCAATAACTTGGTATATTTAAATTACTGTTTTCGACTTAAGCCCTTTATACTGGGCACCATATTAATTAATATATATATATATATATATATATATATATATATATATATATATATATATATATATTCTAAAAAAAAAGTATCTCCCGCTGCTGCTGTCAAAAACTTTTCACGCTATCTCCTTTGAAACCACTGGGGGTATGGGGTCGAGAGTGATACCAATGGATGCAGAAAAATGGGGGGACCAAAGTAAGACATGTCTCATCTTCATCGGACTTTAAGTTTTTTTTTTTTTTAAAATATTGACTTTTTCATCTTCAGATTACGATAACTCGCCAAAAAATTATCGTAGAATTTTGATCTTTTTACAGTCTAAGACTACAGACATTTCTCTTTCAAACTAGACCTCATTTGTTTAAAAATATTTTAAAACAGACTAATATTTTCATCAAAAAATGAAACACAGTTTTTCAAGAAATATCGTCCCCTATGTGGATGTAATATTGATGCTCCTCGAGTTTTTATCTTACAAAGAAAATATTTACATCATCTGGAAGCTGAAAGCTTTCTTATTCATATAAACCTCATTTCAAGTCTATAGCTTAAATTTTCGATTTTTAATTGAATTTTAAAGCTGATTATTCAACAGTGATGAAACGCCTTTCACATTAAGGGTGACAACAGTAAATGGATGGAAGCTGTTACATTGCCCGAGAATCACCCCTATGTATCTCTCTATTAGCCATAACAGAGAAGCGAGCCTAGAGAGCCTAGGGGCGAAGCCCCTAGTATATATATATATATATAATGCACTCTATATTACTTTTTGTTCAAGCTGTCATGACATTTATAAGACTGTCATGTGTTTTTATAAGGCTGTCATGAGTCATGCTTTCTAGTACAGTAGCCCCAAAATCACTAATACATACACACACAGACATAATGGCACATGGAGAGAGTCAACAAGGTAGCTGAACAAGAAGTTTATTTAAAGTAAAATGCAAAACACTTTATTAAAAAATGTAAAGTATTTACAGATGGTTGACAATTAGAAAATTTATAGAACTGAGTTATAAGACAACAAAATGATATATTAATAATATCAAATACATAAAATAATCTAATAATAAAAACTTTACCATACATTAAAATTTAAGAGATACACAGAGAAATATAAAAAAATATGTGAAAAATTTACCTTTGATTCAGATACCCATATTGACAGCTGCTGCTGTTTGTCAATAGTTTCTCTCAACTTTTTATACCACATGTCAGCACTTGTTAGTGTGATAGTTGCTAAAGAAAAGAAAACATGATATAAATATTTAAACATGAAATAAATATTTAAAAACATCTATGAATGTACATTTAAAATAAAAGCAAAAAAGTTTCTTCTTATAGAAATGTACATAAACTAAAAAGAGTTTGTGTAAAGTAAACAGATTAAAAAGTAATGATAATAATTAAATTAAATATCAAAAACAAATAAAGTTAAAATTTAGTTAAAAACATCAAAAAACTAAAAATTCAAATGAAAAAAATAAATATCACAATAAGATATTTATGAATGAAAGAGCCTATTTACTCATATCAAAATGATTTTTTTCCATCCGCATATATTCCAATTTATACTGACAATATTTTGCCAGTCATAAATATTTAAAATAATAATACTACAAATACATAAATACTAAAATTTTGTTGAGATATCAAATTGTACCTGTAAAAATGTGAGACCATAACTTTTCTAATTTTACTGCATGATCATAGAGTTTCTTTGAGCTTTTATGACTGGATTTTGCTAAACGTGATCGTAATTCTTTAACAGTATGCTTATTTTCTGCTCTCATGAAAATCACAATAGGATAAAACTGAGCATAGTTTAGCCGATCAACTGCACTGGGAGTAATGTCCAATACTGCATGTTTACCCTAAAAATAGAAAAGTAAATTTATAAGTACAAAGTATGCATGTTTCAGCCTCATATAACATGAAAAGTTAACTGAATTTATTTTATCAAGGAAGTTTAGAGTATAGGTTTTAACAAAGTCAGGCATCCTTCTACCTTTTTCAAAAGGTACTATAACCCTAGTTGCTTTCCCAGACTTACATTAGTATCCGTTTGTGTAAATTAAAAGACATTCTAAGATGTTTTCTTTAATAAAATTTATAAATGAATAAAATTATCATTAACACTTTGTTTTACAGAAAAGGTATAGATGTTAAAGACCTGCCTGACCTAACACAATCAGACTAAGATGAGATGATAGTAGACAACTCCCTCTGCTCTCCCTCACTACCCAGTCTCCAGTTCCTCTCTTCCTCCAAAAAGTTATGACTCAGCCAAATAACCTACCAAAATCCTCTTCAGGGAATTTGCTATCTTCCTTTTTGATTTCCTGACTCAGGAAAGTGAAAATGTTTATACATTACTTTCATTTTATGTAAGTTGTGTATTTATCATTACTGCTCTAACAATAAGCAAAAGTTATTTCAGTTTTTTCTTTTGTATCATTAAGTATGATTCAGTAGTTTATTTTGGAGCACTCCTTAACCCTCTGAAGGCCGGAACCCACCTACCTAGCCAAACATTGGGAAGTCCAGATGGCCGGCCAAAATTCTCATACATTGCCTCCCCCCAGTGCCTGGTAAGTGGTCATTCTACCAACAGTTCAACATCACCACAGGGTTGTTCTGTTATCCGTTCGATGGTCTTTTATTGTCTAGAACCAATCCCTGCATACTTTATGACCTGATGCTGATAGAGGGGACTGCTGATAGTGGGGCACCCCACAGTGATAAATTTCACTATAATCATTGGGATGTTCTTTGGGGGAAGCTTCTTGTTCTCGGCCGGAACGGTCTTTTAGGATAAGCTGCAAAATGGGCCTTCAGTCGTTAGAGGGTTAAAACTTTTTGTCCATGTGTTAATGATAATTACATTTTCTTTTCAAGCCATTCTAGCTCACAAAAGGTCTCATAGGAACGCTCAGTTTTATTTATTTATTTTTTAAAATTTATTATTATTATTATTATTTAACAGTATGGGACAAACACATCTGAACTGATTTAAAAAATTCTAAACATCCACTCAAAACTGCCTGTGAAATTGAAAAATTGACAACTGTCTACCCTTCTCTAAAGCATTAAACAAGTTTTTTCAAGATGACCTATGTTTATTTCGTAACAGAAACACATGAATTTTAAACAAAAATTATAAAATACTAGTAATGCTACTTACAGTCACAAATATCTATGAGTGTTTTCAAACAATACCATTTGTTAAAAAAAAAAAACCCACTAGAATATTAGCAGGCAGGAGACCAATTTAATTGATGTACTGTGGAAAAAAGTCTCATTGCAAATAGGAAACATTTGTGTCCAGTTTGCCATAAATGATTAACAGAACCTGAACTTGTTTGAGCTCTTTATGGTGAGATTCACAAATACAAATAAGCTTGTTAATGACCATCAAAGAGTTAACATATGAATTCAAAAATTATACACCCTATATTAAAATTAATTTTTATTAATAAAGCAGTTGCAATAGTTTCTGCATTATAAATGACTAAATGGAATACCTAAATATCTTGAAAAAATACTTGAAATACTAAGACAACTTCGATCTAAACTCATCTTTAATTGACTCATACAGCTGATAATAGAAAAATATCATCAATGTAAAATAAATGCTATTCAGTACAATAAATACTTCAATGCAAAAAAAAATTTACCTTTTCTATGATTTCCTTGATTGCACTTAACCTAATAATTCCTGATGATTTTTGGCTTTTAGGCACATCATCTAAATGTCCATCTAATTCTAAATAACAATGAGATAGCAATCAGTATCTGATATATTTTATGATTTACATGTTTAGATAGAAATAAAATCATAGAACTCCAATGTATTATAAAACTCACTTTTGCCAAAATGCAGCACAAATAAAAAGGAAACACAATAAGAAAGGAATATGAAACAACTTTAAGAGAAATATAGATAAAATTTATCTCAAGCATAAATATTCTCATGATGCATGAAAATTTCCCAATTTCACAACATTTTTCAATACCTGTATCATAATAAACCTTAGAAGACTTCCAATCAGTTTTTATAAAAAGGTAAATTATTCAATTATTTTAAGGTAAATTACACTGAAATACCTTTAAATATATATTTTCAGCCAATATTGTCACTTAGTGCACAATCTTATTGATTATTATTGAAAATGATCACTAGCTTATACTAAACATTGTTATCAAATTATACTATATATTTACTACACATCTTGTACTAGTTTTTGTAGCTCATGAATTATGCTCTAATGTAGAATTAATTAATTCTGGAACAAGTAACTTTCTGATTTTGTGTTCTAGCTATAGTTAAGTTAAAAAACTAACAACTATTTTAAAAAATAAGTGATGGACAAAAATAAACAAAACACTTTTCCTTTTAAATGATAAAGTTTTGATAACCATTATTTGTAATTTATTTTTATAGGAAGATTTTAATGTCTCCCTTTCTAAAAATGCAATCAAAGGTTTGTCTATTTTTTTACCTACAAAAAAGGCAATCTTTAGTCAAAATACTAAGAATCAAGTTCATATCTATATATATAAAACGCGTAAGTATGCGGCACAAAAATCGGTGATATTTCTACATTCCGAATGGCAACGGCTGCAACTACCAGATGTAAACATTAGCGGCCGACCGCGTGTGTGTAGTGGTTTATTCTTTTACTGGATAATTTATTCTTTTGTTCCATCAGTTTTTCTAAATGTATGTTAGAGGACAAACTTTTGACAAAACATGTTTAGATCTATGAAATCCAGTGTTTAGTCATGGACAGTTGTATGTAGGTTATCTAGAGTCCGTTCTTTTGATTCTGTCACTGTAGTTTCTCCTATTTCTGAAATACTCAACTGTGTATATCAAGAAGTTTGAGGAATATCATAATAAAATATTAATAATTGCATTATAATATCTTAATAGTAAGTAAGAGTTAATTGTCTACAAATTTTTAGTTGTACTTGCTGAATTTTTACTCCATTTTATAAGTGAAGAAATTTTCCCAACAGTTTTTTATTTGGTATGATTAAGTGTAGATATCTGAATTGTGAACAATAGTACATATAAAGAGTGATGTAATCCACACTATATTTTAGTACTTGCGGAATTTTTACTCCATTTTATATGTGAAAAAAAAATTTGCCCCAACAATTTCTTATTTCATGTCATGATAAAGTGTAGATATCTTAATTTTGAAAAATATTACATACAGAGAGGAATGTCATTTTTAAAATCTTTGTTGTTGCGTTTCTCAGTCTTATCTTTAACTCTGTTCTGAAGTAATGGAAATTCATATTTTTTTAATCACGTTGTTTTAGAATCATATGATTCTATGGATATCCTTATAAAGAATTTTGCAATGATTATAAATTTTTTGGCTGAGATCGCACTACCACTTAACAACGTATATTTATGATGACAGGTAATAAATAGTAACATTCCTTACAGACGTTTCTTTCAGTTGAGTTTTTTTGCAAAAGAAAATATAAAACTAAAAGCGACCATGCTGGTCGCGCAGCGGCTAGTTACAGAGAAAACAAGTTAGCTTAAAATACTGCCGATATTTTACAAATAGTTTTTTAGTCTCAACTTTTTCCGCTGACTTTTATAGAGAAGAAAATAAATATTGTTTACAATTAAAGATACATTACATATTTCATAAATAAAATTTTGATACAAAAGCAGTAAGACAATCATTTGATTAATCATTTGATCACATGGAAAATGCTTCAGAAAAGTACACCACACAGCTTTTAAGGCTTTAAATATGGATGTTGTTATTTTACAGTGTACAAACTCAATGATTGTCAGAGTACAGCTATAAAATTGAAAAGTATAAATATATTACCTCTTGCATAAATGACAGAATTGCAAATATTTTAGTTGATAATAAAAGCAAAAAAAAAAAAAATCTTCTCTTGAATAGTAAGTTCCTAATCAAAGTATAAACATGATAGCCTTCATGCATATCTTTTCTTTAACATAAAAATCAATGCATGTGAACTTATGAATTATAAATTCTATGAATAGCAACAATAGTATTTGATTGACAATAAAGACAGTATTATGAGAAAAAATTTTGCTCAGAGACATCACGGGATTTTTAGATGATATATCTGTTTGAGAATGAAGTAAATGATTTATTTGAAATTGAAAATGGTTACGAATTTCAAGATAATTTAAAAAAATTATAATACTCAAAATCGTTACAGTTTCTTATACTTTAATACTCTCAATATTTAATATTTCATCAAAGCATTATACTTACGAGGGGATGCGTATTTATCAGGATAGTCCTTTAATAACTTATCACGAGCCACATCAGCTAGAGCCCCAAAAAGTACCACAGGACGTATGAAGCCAGCTAAGGGAAATTACACCATCAGGTTATTTGTTTATAAGATACAGATAAATAAAAATGCAGAGGGTATTAACTTACATAACTTTAATATTACATTCCTGAAATTTTTTTTTAAATTTCCAAACATATTCTTTGTTGAATACTGTGTAAAATAAATTAACTAAATGATCTGATATATAATTATTTGAATGTACAAAACTGCTTCAAATATATATATATATATATATATATATATATATATATATATATATGTGAGAATGAGTTTGGCAACACAACTGAACTATTACTACAACTTCCACTCCTACTACTGCGGCACGAAGGACTTTAAGCGGATGTGTTGTTCTGCAAGCTCCCGATGTTTAGCTCTTTTGATGCTTCTGTGTTTATTTTTTAATTTCATACTAAGTGTTAGTCCTGTCTTGTAAACATCGTCTAGTTTAATTAAATGTTCAAAATAATTAAGTCTAATTATTCACTTCTAAAGGAAGGAGTACTAACTCCTTCCTACATGGGTGCTCGGCCTTCGGACTCGAAAAATACCCCTAGCTTGGACTGAAAAACTATTTTCTTTTGATGATTCCTGGATTACTGTTGTCTGTCATTTCGGCTTTGGATATCGAAATCGAAAGCGAAAGTGCCACGGACTCTGATAATATTCTGATGGGATGACGAGAACCGAAAACCAGAACTGTGAGTATATTCTGATCATATTGTAATTATTTCATGCATACTTTGAAGCTTGTTCAAGAAAATTTTGAAGATTAATGGAATTCTCATCTTATTGATGATAATTATAAGAAAACTGAAAATATTTCAACGTTCTTTTGATGCAAGAATTTAATTGATGCTAAATTCATTTTTGATGGTCTTTGACGTTGAATTTATCACTTCTGTTTTCTTGAAGAGAATTCTATTTCGATGAAATTATTTGATGATTTGATGAAAATTTCGACATTTAACTTGAAGAATCTTGTTTCCTTGAACAAACCACAACATAACATATATTTTGAATGATTGCAATTTGAATACAGTTTGAAGAATATTATATTATTTCCTTGATGCATATTTTGAGAATCAATATTTTATTATTGAATTGATATTTGAGGAAATTTCGATTTGAAATTTTATTTTTGAATTTGAGTACCTACGTATTATAAGTATTGATTTTGGTTTTGAATATTTGTATATTTGTGTACTATAATTGTTTGAACCTAGTATATAGTTATGGCTACTCTCAACAATTACCCCAATATTGCAAAATCATTAAAAATTGGTAGTACGAATCAAATAAAGGTTCTACATCGTTTAATTTTTGGTACAGACGGCGACAGACAAAATCGTACCAGATTACGTAAATTTACAGGTTTTAAACAGCCATTCGTGTTGGAAGCAACGAAACAGAAAGTACTTAAAGAGTTTTCACTTAAAGACTTGATTTCTATTTGTAATCTACTTCATTTAGAATTTTCAACTGACCCAGACAAATGTGCCAATACCATTCTTATGAGTCTTAGTGATTTATCGTTATTAAAAGCAGAATTTTCTGATCTTTCGGAATGCGAAGTGAATGATGACTCACTTCCGGATGCACGTTCATCCCAAACTAACAGCGTTATAGAGGAAAATAGATCTCCCTTTTCCCCCACCATTGACGCAAAAGAATCTTCGAATAAGCAAAATACACACATTTCCGTTGGTGAATCAGATCAAAATTCATTGCCTTCAGTTGAAACTGCGAATCTCTCTTTCCAGTTGTTTAGTCTGAAAGACGTTGTTGATTTAATAAAACCTTTCTCGTCTCGTGATAATTACAGTGTTGAGAATTTTATATCTGACGTTGAAGAACTTTTTTGTTTATATCAGATAAACAATCCAATTCACCAAATTACTTTTGTTAGAAAATGTTTAACTGGTCCCGCTCAAACTTTAATTAGGTCTATTCGTGGAATTACAAATTGGGAACAATTGAAGCACCATTTATTAGACGAATTTTCGGACAAAATTAACGGTATTCAGTTACATAAATTAATGGAATCTCGACGTATGAAACCGTTTGAAACCCTACAAGAATATTTCTTAGCTATGAGAGATTTGGCACACAAAGGTTCTCTCGATGACTCCTCTCTGTTTGAGTATGTCATAAACGGAATTCCTGATTCAACAAACAATAAAGTTATTCTTTACGGTTGTAAATCCGTCCCAGAATTTAAGGAAAAGTTGAAAATTTATGAACAAATCTTTAACAGATCACAAAATTTCAGACAAAATAATCAGAAAAAAATTGATGCTTCCTACCTCAATGTGAAAGTCGATAATACACGTAGCCCAAATACACAGCCAGTATGTTTTTCCTGTGGCTTGAGAGGTCACAAAAGCAACCAATGTTTGAATAAGTCACATGGTAAACAATGCTACGGATGTAAAAGTTTTGGTCATGTTCATGCTAATTGCCCTAAAAGTTATCGAAATTCTAAACCAAAACCTGATTCTCAAAAACCTATTTCTGATAAAACTGTAAATGCACTTTCTCCTGAAACTTCATCGAAAAATCCCATGCATGTTGACATTCAACTTGCAGGAATTCAATTGACAGCACTCTGTGACACTGGGTCACAGGCAATCCTCATCAATGAGAAAACCTATCGAAGAATTGGTTCGCCACCATTGCAGCCCACCAACATTCCCTTTTCAGGAATTGGCAAAAACCAAGTTCACAGCATCGGATTCTTTCAGGATTCCATCGAAATTCAAACCATTACTTTACCTGCTAAAATACATGTTCTAGAGGATGACTTGATTCCTTTTGATGTGATTATCGGAATCGACTTTTTACAGCAAACCCAATTTACATTTGATAAGGACGGTATTCGTTTATGCAAAACTCCTGAAAATAACACCTTCGTTAATATTGCTAATGTTTCTGATGATCAAGCTTTTCCATTTGATCTTTCACACATTTTGAATTCTGAAACTCGTGAGGAAGTTCAAAATATCGTTACTTCCTACAAACCACATAAAGTTCAAGACACTGAAATTAAGATGACTATTTTATTACAAGATGAAATCCCTGTAGCTCAACGTTCTCAACGACTCCCTTTCGCGGAACAGAAAATTGTAGAAAGCCAAATTCAAGATTGGTTAAATGATGGAATTATTAAAGAAAGTTGCTCCGATTATGCCGCACCGATTGTTCTATGTAAGAAAAAAAGTGGAGATTATAGACTTTGTGTTGATTACCGCAAATTGAATAGAAAAATGATAAAAGATAAATTTCCCTTACCGCTCATCGAAGAAGCTTTAGACAAACTTGGAAAATCTCGGGTGTTCACTTCACTTGATCTCAAAAATGGTTTCTTTCATGTACCTATGGACCCTAATAGCACTAAATATACTTCTTTTGTGACTCATGAAGGACAATACGAATTTTTACGTGTCCCATTTGGCTTATGTAACAGTCCCAGTGTTTTCCAACGATATGTTTACACAGTTTTTAGAAATCTCATTCGCGACAATGTTCTTATTGTTTACATGGACGATCTTCTCATACCATCTAATGATGAAGTTGAAGGTCTACAAAAATTACGCCTCGTTCTCCAAACAGCTGCAGACTATGGCCTTGAATTGAACTTTAAAAAGTGTCAATTTTTACAGCGAAAGATAGAATTTCTTGGTTACATTATCGAAAATGGAGTAGTTAAACCCTCACCTACCAAGACACAAGCTGTTCAAAATTTCCCACAACCTCAAACCCCTAAACAAGTTCAAAGTTTTCTTGGATTAACAAGTTATTTCAGAAAGTTCATTCCAAATTATGCGCTGATTGCTAGACCATTAAGTGACCTCCTTCGGGATAATGTAGAATTTAATTTTGACTCTGAACAAATAGCAGCTTTTCAACAACTTAAAAACATTCTTTCACAAAACCCAGTTCTTCATGTTTTTCAACAGGGATACCCATTAGAACTCCACACTGATGCCAGCTCCTTAGGTTTTGGCGCTGTGCTCTTGCAACAATCCGATGATGGACAGTTTCATCCTATTCATTATTTTAGCCGTAAAACTACAGTTCAACAAGAAAAATATCATAGTTATGAACTGGAAGTTCTTGCCGTTATTGAAGCGCTAAAAAAATTTCGAAACTACTTGTTGGGAACAAAATTTAAAATTATCACCGATTGTGATGCTTTCCAAAAAACGATGCACAAAAAAGACCTACCAGCTAAAATTGCTCGATGGGCATTGATGTTAGAAGACTTTGATTATGAAGTTTGTCATCGACCCGGTAGACAGATGAAACATGTTGATGCTTTCAGTCGTAACCCCATTCTTGTAATTACCTCAAATGATATCACTCAAAAGGTGAAAAATGCCCAAGACCAGGATGAATTTATATCTCAGATTAAATCTATGCTTGAATCTACACCTTATGATGAATTTTTTGTTAAAAACGGAATTCTTTATAAACTTCATCAGGATGCCGAACTTTTAGTAGTACCACAAATGATGCAGAAAGAAATAGTGCTAAACGCCCATTCACAAGGTCATTTTGCTTCACAAAAAACCGAATTAATTGTTTCTCGTGAATTTTTCATTCCTCAACTTAAGAAATTAGTTCAAGAAATTATTTCGAACTGTATTCCTTGCATTTTGTCCTCGCGAAAATCTGGAAAACAAGAAGGATACCTTCACCCCATTCCAAAAGGTGATGCACCCCTTGAATGTTACCATTGCGACTTTTTAGGACCTTTACCATCGACAAAAAAATGTTATAAGTATCTTTTTACAGTAGTTGATGCCTTTTCCAAATTTGTATGGATCTATCCCGTGAAGTCCACCTCTACGAAAGATGCCTTAGACAAATTATCCTTGCAACAAACTACATTTGGCAACCCTTCAAAAATCATTACTGACAAAGGTAGCGCATTCACATCTTCAGAATTTCAAAGTTACTGCCAGGAACAGTCAATTGAACACATTTCAATAGCAACAGGTGTGCCACGTGGCAACGGTCAGGTTGAGCGTGTTCATGGCACAATTATTCCCGTTTTAACTAAGTTAGCTCTAGATGAACCTGACAAATGGTTTAAATATGTCCCAAGATTGCAACGTATCTTAAATAGTACCACCACACGCAGTACAAAATTCACACCTTTTCAACTTTTAATTGGTGTTAAAATGAAACAACAAGAGGATCTACAGATTAAAAATCTTCTTGACGAGGAACACCACCAAAGAATTCTTGATGACAAAGAAGCGTTACGTATCGAAGCTAAACGAAATATCCTCCGTCTACAGGAAGAAAACATACGACAATATAACAAACGGCGTAAACCGGCTTGTAAATACAAGATCGGTGACAAAGTGGCAATACAACGAACTCAATTTGGAACCGGATTAAAGCTCCGACCAAAGTTCTTCGGACCATATGAGATCACGAACATCAACCCCAACGATCGTTACGAAGTTCGAAAGTTAGGACATCACGATGGTCCAACCATAACATCAACTGCAGCGGACAAAATGAAACAGTGGTGCAGAAACTGAACACCAATACCACTGTGTTGAACACTGCTTGATTTTTTGAAATATTTTTCCTTTTTCTGCTCTTTTTTTTTTATCTTTTCAGAATTATTGTTGACAACCCAGCCGCGGACGTCTGGAAAGTCAGAACGGCCGTGTGAGAATGAGTTTGGCAACACAACTGAACTATTACTACAACTTCCACTCCTACTACTGCGGCACGAAGGACTTTAAGCGGATGTGTTGTTCTGCAAGCTCCCGATGTTTAGCTCTTTTGATGCTTCTGTGTTTATTTTTTAATTTCATACTAAGTGTTAGTCCTGTCTTGTAAACATCGTCTAGTTTAATTAAATGTTCAAAATAATTAAGTCTAATGATTCACTTCTAAAGGAAGGAGTACTAACTCCTTCCTACATATATATATTTATATTTATGCATAGGTACTTTGTATATAATACAATACATCGGGAAGAAATTTAAAACTAGGCTCTACATCCTATGAAACTAAAAACTTTACAGCAGTTCACATCACAGATCATCAATGCTTATGAAAAGCTACAGGAATTCTCCACTCAATCCTTTTCAAATCCCAAATTAGGAATAGCATATTTTATAATTGTTTTCTCCATTAGAAAACAGATCTTTAAGAACAACATGCATTTCAAAGTTTTTTCGAAAGACAATTTAAATTTTGTAGTGGTAGACATCAATTATTTAATGCACTATAAAAAAATTAACTACACAAAAATTTTAAATTTTAAAAATTACACGCTCTTTATTTTAACATCTACCTTTATATGCAAAAATACAGAATTAAAAAATATGCATTTGCTAATATGTGATCAGGTAAATACTATGAGATAACTCTCCAAAACATAACAATGGGATTGAAAATCTGTCATGGTAAATGATGAACCACCATAAAACCACAAATTAATTGTAATAGAGAAGCCACAGCAACAAGAGGTAGATTTAGAATGAACAATTTTAAAGGCAGGACAGTCAACAAAGATAATTTAATAAGAAGCTAGAGCAACTGCAAAAACTGCCTTAACATGAAAGTCTCTTCTCTTACTCAAAGATGAATGTGTCTTCAATTTCAAATCATGCCATTTCAAATCTGATTTTAAGTAACAAGAGGTATCTTTTATATAACAGAGAATAAATATTCAGTTTACTTTTACTTTGAGTCAGTTATATGTTTGCCGACACAAAATTCACTCAAAGCAAACAAGATATTACAGAAAATGATATGATCAGAGCTAAGAAGCTCATTGCCTAAAAAATAAAACTGAGCTAAATGACTTGAATGTTATTGAACAGAATATTTAATAGTTTAAAATTGTTTAGAAAAAATCCTCAAATGATTAATTTCATAAACACAATAAATATTGCTACTTACAGCTTAAAAAATTAAATTTTTACAAATATTTTTGGTCTTAGTTTATTATACTAATAAAGAAAAACAAAACTCTGGCATGGGTGCTTATTGAGTTTCTGAGAGGTAATTTCACAACTTTTTCTTCATTTTTGGGGGACTCTTTAAAATATTTCCTGACAGAATTTTAAAAGATTTTTTATCGTATCTGTTTGAAAAAATTAAAGAACATTTTTACAAATATCAATATGTAACAATATGTAATTGACACAATTCAGCTTAAGATTGTAAAATATGAATCTATAGAATTAAAAATAAACGGTACAAAAATATTTCAAGTTTGAGTAATACTTTTCTAAAATTGTCTGGTAATATATCAACAGACTTTATGGCTATATTTTTAAATAATATTAACATGCTTTTTTGCTGGTGTATATAGAAAGAGATACTACAGACCTATAGCTAAAATAAATTTAAAGGGACTTCTAAAGGACTTTGTGGACTATAGACAGCTTGTAACTACACTCTGTTTTATAAATGATACTCAATGGCTAACAGAAAAAAAAATGTAATTACCAATAAAACATGGCATATCTTGGAAAATAATTTAAACCATAGCATAGAAAATCATTTAAAATGGAAATAACAATAGTAATAACAAAAGTATTAAGTTATGCATTTTAGAACATAAAATAAAAAGTATATGCAATAGAAATATTAACATAAATTTTAAACATGCTAAGAATATCTGATTAAAACTTAAATACTTACGATGTTTAAGAGTAACTCTTTCATAAGCAGGAAATTTTGATATCCCATCTGCTGTACAAAAATAAAAATGCTTCATTAAAAAAATAATTGAATGGTAGGAAAAAACAATTTACCAGCCAAAAAAAAAAAAAATTATTTTTAAAAATTTAACTTTAAAATGAACTATACGAATTTTGATCCGAAAATTTTATGCTTGGGTATTGACCATCATTAAATTCTTACCTATGTAACAAAGAATGAATTCACAAATTCTTCCTGAAATGCTTTCACACACATAAGTCACATCTCTTTTATATGTTTAACAATATTATGTATTAATAGGTGGCTCTGATGATAGCTTTACTTATTTATGTATGTTCAGTGATGATGTAGAGATAAATTAAGTTTAAAGCATATAAATGCTGCATTAAAGCGGTTGCCTCACAGAAATTAAGAGGGTGTGTGTTACAAAGTAAAATGTTTTTAATTTACATAAAGTATGATCCTGCAATTTAATATACAAATAGAAATTTACATCTTTGAATTTGAATGAAAACAATGTTATTAATGGACACTATCATGGGCACAATTTTATAAATATGTACTATTAAAGAAAAATTTTTTTTTTTAAATCTACTGTATTAGTCAATTGCAAAATAAATGAAACATACCAAAGACAACATCTTCCCAATGATCTTTGCTAAGAGATTTTGAGCGGCGTGCACTTCTCCTTTTAAAGAAACTGCCTCGGCTTTCAGAGGCTGCATCTTTTTTGGCTTGGTTCTGCTGTTCTTGAGCCCACTGTTCAGCTCTGGAAAAAAAAAGAACAATACCATTAGTGCACAAATATAACTAAAAGTAAATAATTCAACAAAGCAAGATAATTATTAGCAGGAAGAATTTAGACAAAAATAAACAGAAATCCTGCATTTAGGACTCAATGCACCATAATGCAGGATTCTCTAGCAGTAATGGAACTAAACCATACATCGAGGTAACAAACTGGTCTTGTCATCAGGAGGCCTAACCAAATCAGTTACATCAAGGGTGAACTTTCTGAATAGGATGCAGATCTGACCAAAAGACATCCCAAGGTCCCAAGATCCCCATTGAAAAAGATAGTCAAATCAAATGAAAAAACAACAGACATCCTGCACTTACGGCTCAACACACCATAAATACAAGTACACATACAATCCTAAAGAAAACAAATGTAAAGACACAAATGCAAAAAGGCACATTCACCCTAATCCGGTGAGTAACGGTTATAGTCAAACAGCAGCCAATTTTATACCCTAAGAGTTACGCCACTGTAGCAAAACTACAGTGCCATACCCCATTGAAGATTTTAAGCCACAAAAATTCAAAGAAAGTGTTAAATCAGAAAACCCTGTCTTAAAAGTCCTTAAAATATACCCAAGTCTAAATGCCATTTTTTTAATATTTTTAGATTACCAAAATTATTAGGGAAATTGTTCTTACGTAGGTTTTCCTCGAAATTATCACACACTTCGAAAATGTCGTTACTGTTATTACAAATGTTTTTTTATTCTGTTTATGTCCTCTTTATACGTTTTGTTTCGTGTTGAATTATTTACATTATTTGTGTTACCATTAGTGTATATCACATAGTCTATCAAGTTAAACACATGTGCAGAACTTCAATTTTAAGTTAGAATTATTATAGCAAAATGGAGAACTTATCAATGCAAGAAGTCATAAATATGTAAACTTTTTCTATTAATCCCATACTCTACTGTTCCTCCAACATGTATCATAAGAAAGAAAGCTAACTGAAATTTATAAGTTTGTCCTCAGTTTTTTTTCTTACCTTTAAGAGACAACTGATGCATAATATTTTTAAATTTTCCACAGCTTTCCTTTTTTTAACCGGGAAGCATAGCAACTGATATCATGGGTCTGAAAAGGTATCAAGATGAGCCATGCATTTCCTCTAAGTCTCATGAATGTTACAAAAAAGAACAGGGATATAGCTGGAAAGAAGAATTTCCTGGGGTTTTGACCCTTAAGGGCAGGAGAATAAAAAATGGAAAATAAAAAACTAAATAGTGATATGTATCTAGGTTCAATAAATTATTTTTACAAGCTTAAAATATTTTTTGTTGATGTACTCAGTAATATGCCATAATCTGCAATTACATGTACAGAAAAATATCGTTCCATTTACAGTTTCAAGTTACCAGCAAACTATTCAATGTTTTGAAGTGTGTATGTGCAGAGTGAAATGCAAAGAGTATCTTCACCATTTATTTTAGCTTTAAGAGTATTTAACATTTAAATTTTCATCTTAAAAACAGCTAAATTCAGTTATAAAAAATGTTATGGAAACCCTGCTAAAAACTATGTATCTGAATGAGACAACTAATTCTAACTCTGACAAATGCATCTTAATGTTTCAGATTAAGAGGAATGACCTAACAGAAACCACTGTATTAATATGATGCTACGCCTAAATAATTTATACCATTTAAAGAGAAATTTTAAATTGAAATATTCTTCTTTATTGAAAATATCTTTTAATATAAATATAAATCTCTATAAAATATAGGACTTATAGGCACCCCCCCCCCCTAGATTTTGTGATAAATTGAATACCTATGTTTTAATTCATTTGCACCTGTATTTATAAAATCAAACACACTTGATAAGGGAATTTTCTATCTTAGAATCAATACTTTAGTAAGAAGATACAAATATTAAGGTTTGAACCCTAGTTTTAAAAAAGAATACTTATTTGAATAAGAATTTAAAAGGATTATGCTTCCAGATACTCATAATCTGATAAGAAAGTCAATCACAAAATCAGTCCCAAAAATTTCATAGGAGAATCTTAACTTCTTACAGGAAAGTAAATCACAGTTCAACTACATAGATATAAACAAAAGGAATTACTTTTGCAGAGAACTGCTATAATATATAAAGAAACCTTTGAATTTATGAATAAATAGAAACACATTTAGTACATTTGATATTATAGCTATTTTTCAAAGATCTCTGCAAACAAAAAAACAATGAAAGTAATTTCTATTCAAACTAACAGTTCAATAAAGTTTTAAATTTGAGTGAGAATGCAAAAAAGTAATATAAATTCTAGAATCCCCATAAATAAAAGTTACATTTTTTATAATATGTTTTGAAAAATTACAGATATGATATAGGAAATTATTTACTTACCTATTTCGATTAGGTATAACACCTTTCTGTATTTCTTGATTATTACGACCTAACCTATAAACTAACCAAGAACCAACAACTCCATTATGTAAAGTGTCAATGACGTGAAATACTTCCCCAACATGAAATGCAATTTCTCCTTTACCAGATCCTTCATACGAAAAATGTGTCCTATATAAAAAAAATATATTATTTTAAGCCACACTGAAATAAACATTAGATACCAGAAAATTAGTAAAAATTAACTGAATGCAAAATTTTACTACAATTACAATCTATCAGTTTATATTACCTTATATAGAAAGAGTCTCCTTTCTGGTTTGCTACAATTTCATCGTATTCTGAAATGAAAATATACAATTGAAGATAACATTAAAAATAAATCATTACAATATAAACTTTATTCTCTAATAACCTATATTGTGATAGTATATTAGTGAGTTTTCAAAATTTTAATATTTAATTTACAAAAGGAACTTTACTGATTTTCATACATTATTTTTTAAACATATTAAATATTAAATATGTTTAAAAAATAATTTTCTAAAGTGGTATAGAAATTATAGATCTGTTAATACCTTCTTTTAAATGCTGTACAATTAGATTTACAAAATCTTGAATGTTGAGCAAATACAAGACTGCATCTTCCCGAGTGACTCCATGCATATCCATTTCATTGACCTAAGTTGAAATTTAATAAAATATAATATATTAAGATGTAATGAAAAAAAATATTTTTTATAGCTTCAGAC
This sequence comes from Dolomedes plantarius, assembly GCA_907164885.2. Taxonomy (NCBI): domain Eukaryota; kingdom Metazoa; phylum Arthropoda; class Arachnida; order Araneae; family Dolomedidae; genus Dolomedes; species Dolomedes plantarius. The sequence continues at coordinate 67,913,433 of OU015492.1, forward strand.
ACATTAACTTCCATTCTAAGAAAAAAATTTTTAAAAAAAGGATCACATATGACGTTTAAAACAAATTATTAAAAAAAGTTACAAATCCTGAAATTTAGTTATTTGGCTACTACAAATTTATCGATGCACACCAAGAATTTAATTATACCCAAAAGAATATAAAATAAGATAAATTGAATCTAATAAATCAGATATACATGTTTTCCAGAATACATGAATTTCCATGAATCAGACTCTACATGTTTCCCAGAAAATACTAAGGAGAATATATGCGTTACAGTTGTTTAGTGGTACCAAATTTGTTTAGTCAGGCTGTAGTCTGAGAGAAGTTTAAAAAAAAATTTAAATACAGCGTCCTAAAATATAGTAATAAACACAAAGACAAAAAGGTAATAAATCCATGCTATAAGGATGATGTTTCAAAAGGAACTTTAATAAATGACCTAAAAAGAGAAGATTCATAGAACTTAGGGGCATAAAATTTAAGCCCATTTCAATCATATAAATTTTCTACTTGATTTTGTAAACTGCTAGAAGAGCTTGAATCTTCTGTAGGAGCAAGATTAGCAACCTAAATCAATATTATACATAATTACACACAGTAGCTGATCAAGCACATGGAAGGCTCCAAGTGCAACTTGGTTTTGAGGCCCCAAGAATGTATCTCTTTTTGAAGTTGCTAACTTTCGGAGGCCCCAAGCATGTGCTTCTCATGCCTGCACGATAATCTGCCACTAATTACACATCATTTACCAAACCTCAGAAATATTTATAAGCGAAATTTGGGAGTAAAAGAACTTAATCTGATTTTCATGCATTTCAAATTCCTGAATTCAAATCTAAGGTCATAAGAATTTTGCCACAATACACATAATTTCATAAACTGATTTTCATACACAAAAATAACAAACAAATTTTTGCAACATAATCACAGACCAACTGTTAATATGAAGAGGGCCTCATGCTCAATTCCATTTTTTAAAAAAATTCAATCGGTTCAGTGATAAAAAGAGAAGCAGTAAATAGAAGGAAGTAATAGTTTGCATAAGAGTTTTAATAGAAGCAAGTAAAATCCAAAATTTAGTAGAAAAATAAGCCCTTACTGGAAGCATTGAAGAAAATTGTCAACATTTGCTACAATTAAATATACAGGGGGTACTTTTTTCTTTTTAGAACATGCAAACCAAGTTGTCATTAGTTAACATCCTAGGCTTCCACCATATGTGCCTAGGTTTTAATCTTAACTAAGGCATGCATGTTTCTGTACTGTTCCCTTATAGAGAGTAATGTTAGTTTACCTATGGCATGCTCTTATAATATTATAAAACTCCCATAGTACAAAAGTTGTGATATGTATATACAAAATATCATCAGAATAAAGGCTGCTACACTCGGAAAAAACAATCTTTCTGGAATATTGTTTGGTAAAAACTGTAATTGCTCAAAACTGAAGAATTTTAATTTCTTATAAGAATTAAAAACTAAACAGTTAGTACACAAACTGAGATGAAGAAAATATTTTTTATGATTTCCTAATTACATATGACTATGAAATTAAAATTTTGCATAAGTTTTAATTTCCCATACAAAATTTTGAGGTGAGTTGATAAAATCTAATTTTATGCCTTTTAGCCAAAGTAAACAAACATAAGGAATACATAAGGAACATTATGAGCCTACCTTAAGGATTTTATCTCCAGGTTGTAATCCTTGTAGTGATGCTGGACTTCCAGGTTGCACTGCTGTGACAAAAACACCAACTTCATTACCTCCTGTAAGGCGTATGCCAACACTTCCATCTTTTTGGAAAGATATGAAACGAGGTTCAGGTCTGAAATAATAATAAAAAATTAAAAAAAAACAGGATTTGAAAATTGTTTCTTTTTCAACATATACTTTAATAATATCAAATTCTCAACTAAGCACCAAAAATTCAATATTGCATTTAAAAGCAAAGCACTTACAGCCAAAATTATTAATTATTCCATCTTTTATAAGCCTTGACTTATACAGAGGCTGTTCGCACATTTTTTAGATGATTTTGGTAAGCGGTAATAAAAAGTCGTTTGCTGAAAAAGAAATAATTGCAATGGTACTATGTTTTTAAAAGTCAAAATTATCGTCTGCGGCTTGAAAGTTTTGTTTTTATTCAAAATGGCATTTTTAACAAAGCAGTGGTTCAAAGGCTACATTTATGCTCTTTCCGAAGAGAAATATGCATACTCCGTTATCCAAAAACAATGTGAGATTCATGGTTTTGTGATATCTAAAGCGTCGATAGGTAATATCGTCAACAAGAAAGGAAAAAAAGGTCAAATTGGAGCCTCAACTTGGACAAAAATTCCAAACAAGTATCCAAGGAAAAAACGGACATCTTCGACTAAGGTACGTTCGCAAAGGTACGTTGTTTAATGTTAAAAGAAAATCCCCCTAGTCAAAGGACAGTTGCAAAATCATTAAAATGCTCGGTGTCCACTGTAAACAAAATGATAAACGTTGATTTAAATCTTAAGAAAGCGAAAAAACGCAATGTGCATCGTCTTCTTCCAAATCATATCGCTGAACGCAGGACACGCTGCAGAATTCTATATGAGAAAAACTTATCCAAAGTAAAATGGAAAACAATTGTCACAATAGATGAATCATGGGTGTATTTAAATTATTGCAACAAAAAAAGAGCGATTTATTATCATAAAAGGGGAGAAAAAATTTAAGTACATGGTTCAAAGAATCGAAAGAAAGTTTTTCTAAGGGATTCATGATTGTTGCTGGTTTTTCTTATAATGGCAAGTTAAAAATAAAGAGAGTGGGAAAAAATGTCAAGATTAACTCCAAATACTATCAGGAACATATTTTATCGCCAATTTTTCTGAATGAAATACCATCGCTTTACCCACAGTGCCATCAATCTGTGAGACTCCATCAGGACAAAGCTAGCAGTCACACATCAAAATCCACTGTAAATTTCCTAAAAGAAATGGAACAAAAAACTGGTATCAAGGCCATACCCTTCACTGATATCCCTACTAAATCTCCCGGTGTATCACCTATCGATTTTTGTGCTTTCGGACTTTTAAAATCTGCATTATCCAAACGTCGTCCCAAAACCCTTACAGGACTCTGGAAAGCTATTCAGGAGGAATGGGATAGAATACCTCTTCTGACACTTCAAAAGGCATTATTATCCTGGAAATTGCGGTGTCGAAAGATAGTTCAGAATAAGGGATGTCAAATAGAACATTTAAAACACAAGAATTTTATGTAATTTAGTTTTGTGAATACAATATACATCGTCTAAAATATGTGTGAACAGCCTCTGTATACAGCTAGAAACGATTACCTAATCCTTCCAAATTAAAAAATAAATAAATAAAAAATGAAAGATTGTTCATAAATTACGCTTTTTAACTATAACAGATCAAGCCCTGTCTTTAAATATTTACCTTTTGGGACATAAGTAGACACAGTAGAGAATTTTATCTCTTCATTTTGTTTATAAAACAATTTTTGAAAGAATCTCATATAGTCTGATGAAAAATGGGTATTTACTAAGTAAATTATTGTAAAAATATATACAATATTACACATAGCTACACTTGGCTGTACATAGTATAACAATCTATATGTATCCCATATGTAATAATCTGTTTAAAAAATTTTGTAGCTTACAGAAAGCATCTCAGTTCTTAACAGGAAAGTTTATGCCTTTTACAATGTCTCTCACAAGACCACACTTCAGGTAGCACAAAAACCATACAAAATAGAGTTGCATAGTCAGAACTACTGCCTACATACTACTATAAATATCAAGAAAACAACTTTTTATGAATAGAGTATCATATTTAGTACACTTTAACATGTACCAGAATGTGTTCATTTCACACACATCCTACCCCAGACTTTAGCTCTTTTATACAATGCTGCATAATTTGTACTTAATCCCAGCACACATCCTAATTACATCCAATTTTTGATAAAAAATACTTTGTTTATGCTGACTGTAAGAATAAATTACTCAAATTAATATTCTAACAGCCTAACATCAATACTAACTTCAAGTTTTATAACAAATGAACATCAAAATACTATCAAAACATAGAAATGATTTAAAAAATCTAAACTTACTGTATGGTTTTATTCCGCCTTGCAAGAGGATCTTCATCAAACTGATTACGGCCAGAAAATTCTAGAGAATAATGTAAAAAATATGAATATTTTTATATTAATACTTAAATTATGCTTGTGGGGAAAACTTTATAAATCAAAATTGCTTTGATAAATTAGCTAAAATATAAAAGTCTCTCTTGATTTGGGTAACAAACTACGCAGTGCATAATTTTAAGTGACTGATAAGCTAGTCTTTGAACTGACATCAAATGGATGACCTTTTCTATAAGGTCTTCATTGCAAGAATTGATATGGCTTGAATTATAAATGATTCTAAGCACATGGCAATTACTGCATAATTTCAAGAAAAGATCTGTGCACATGAATGGAAAAAAATTTAATTAAGAATAATCAAATCCAAAAAGATAGAAAGGGGTTAAAAATTTCTAACACATTATTATTCAAACATATTGTCATATTTGCTATATATCAGAATTATTTTTATACATGGATAAGATATACATAATTTTTAAAACAAAAAATTTATACTAAAATCAAGAAATATATTTTGCAGCTCTTACAAAACCAAAGTTAAAAATCAAAGATGAGCAGTTTATAACCTAATGTTAAATTACATCATTTACTATTAATTATCTGCTTTAGTATTACAACTTTTATGTGAAGTTAAAACATCCCAAGAAATAATTTTTAAGAGTTCATCTAAACAGGGATTTTACCATCAATACGAGGAAGTGAAGGCCTTTGCAAAGGTTCTTCATCATCTAATCCAACAGGTGCTCTAGAATGACCATGGCCAGTTAAAAGTGGAGTAGCAGGCTGATCTAGCTGACTTAAGGATATGTCCATTATAGGTCCTCTATTTCTACCAGACTGCAACCTGAAGTAGGATATGTGTAAACAAATGTTACAAAATGAGAACATGAAAAATCAGCTTCAGAACAAATTATAGAAGAAAGAAAATTTGCTGAATAATCACATTGTTCAAGTTAATTAGAAAACTTTGAATGTTTTTCAATGAGTATTTACTTTTTCAAGGGAAATATAAGTTAAATACACAATCTGAAACCAAAACATTTTAACTTTATCTACACTTTTTTTTATCTCCATTTTCAACACTCCTTTTATAATCATACAAATAACTATATGGGGTGAAATAAAGCTCTGTACAATACACACTGAAAATTTCTATTGATTTTAAAATAAATTAAATACTTCAATTTTTACATTTCAAAACTACACATATTTATACACATAATTCTATACAAAAATACGTTTATTCACATAATGCTATGTTTAACAATAGTGAAAAAGAGATAAAATATAATTTTCCTTCCCAAGATATTTTACTTTTAACTTTGCTTTAACAACTCAATTTATCTGTTACTTTAAGATACAGTGTACAACATTTAATTCTCATAAACAATAAAACTTCAGATAATAAATATTTCAAATACCATTACTATATACTTAAGAAAAAATTATTTGTATATTAATTAATCTTTAAAAATAATGGACAGGGATATAATATATAAAATCCAAAATTTTGGGTTCTAAACTAATACTTCATTAAAACTTGGCACAGTTACTTAAGCAAAGTACCACTTCAACCTGAGTTTAAATACATAAACCAGGTGAATTTGCTTTATTTTAAATTACAGCCACAATGCAGAGAGAAATAAGTTTTGAATTACTATTGAATGAATAAACTTAATTAATTAAATTTTCAGTACTCTTTTAGAATTTTAAAAATCAAAAAAAGTACAGAAAATTTTACTTAAGTCATACCTTCAGACAATGTTAAATCATTCTATGGCAACATTTTATCTCTCTGTAATAATGATAAAATTTCTATAAACATCAAATATTGAGATCTCAAGTTATATTTAGCTCACATTAGATTCTTTTTAATAATTTTTTAAATAAATGTCATCGTAATAACAATATATAAGTGATAAATACAATTCAGAGTTAGAAGTTTTAAGTTATAATTTACATAGCCCACACAGCTGGCCAGGTTGCACAGTGGTTTGGCCCATGAGTATTCTCCGAGTGCCTTCCCTGCCAGGTTATGGATTAGATTCCTGCTTGTCCAAGGACAAGGCTGAGATTAGGGAGCTATGTTGGTCCACCTATATAGTTCTCCCATAGTAAAAAAAGCCAACAAATTCATGATGTGGATGAGTGAATGCCATAATAGACAAAGTGCCTGCCATGTTGGAAACAACACATAGTCCACAAACACAGAATTTTCTGAAACATTCTAGTGCAAATTTACCGGAAAACAGGCTGAATTTTCAGCTGAATTTTCAGTATTAACATATTAATTTTTATAAATTATTAAGAAATACACATACACCAATACCTATACTCATAAAAGATATTTTTTGAAAGTTTCAAGGATTAAAAACAAATTTGTGGACCTGGTTAAATTATTTTTTTCTTCTGTTCGATCAGGTAAAGGAGGAGGAGGCTTTGATTCCCCTAGAAAAAAATTTTTAATTACATAAAACTAACAAATTTTATGCATAAAACATAGTTTAGTTCCAAATCTTTAAAATATAGAAATATAAAACACAATATTCTCTCTTTAATCTAGAATATTTAGTTACTGTTTATAAACTTAGCATATTAAAAAGCAAGACAACAATAAGAAATATAAGTGTCTATAAATGCAAGCTAATTATCTAAAAATTATATAAATGGAATAAAAGAGTACAAAGTAACTTTTAATATAGTTCAAAAAACATATTACACACATGAACATACATACACTCATAAATATAAATATATATATATATATATATATATATATATATATATATATATATATATATATATATATATATATACACACATACACACACACACAACAAGGCAACAGAATACTGAGTCCAAACAAACCTCACTTATTCAGTAACAGTCTCGAGTTGGAATTATCATGGATATGAGTGAAAATTTAAGTCTATATTTGATAAAAGGAAATAAAACATGGGGTCAAGAAATAAATAAAATCTACAAGGAATTAATTCTAAAATTTTAAACTAAAAATAAGAATAAAATTAACAGAATCTAGCTCTTTCTTTCTCTGAACAGGTTGTAAAATAAATAACATCTGTATTAAAAGCAACAATTAATAAGATGGTAAAGCTATGAGTGAAAAGAGCTCCTCTTTCTCTTAAAGCAATCCCAATATTAAAGTTAATATTGAGTGATAAGAGAGTAAGATGAAAGAAGCAAGATACTTATGTTCATTATTCTAAAACGCACATCAATAATGGATAAACAGAATATCTAACATGCTGTTCCCAAAGACAAAAATCTAATTTTAACTATCTACTTTTTGAAGTAAAAATATAAACAAACAATATTTTCTCTCTGTTTACATTTTTCAACACTAAGGTAGAACTTTTTTTTTAAAAAAAATGGGGGGGGGGGGGGGGGGGAGAGAGAGAGAGAAAATTTAACATGATACAGAAAATAAAAATAACAGAACTTCAATAACCCTGCCATTACAACATATTTTAAAATCTGATATCTAAACCAAATGATATGAAAACTACATGTGATAAATATAAAACACTAAGATTAAAAATTAAAAAATAAATAAATAAATAAATAAAAAATTCAAAGACAAAATTTTAGTGGAACTAAATACAAGATTGATCTCTGCTAATTTTTTGAAAACATGAACTACAATTTTACTCAAGAATTCAATGATACACCTGCAGATAAACCTCAATATGTTTAGGGGGATCAAACAAAAACAATGCCTGAGAAAAATATAAATTTTAAATAATTTAATATGGAACTGGGTAAAAAAAATATTGAAATCATAAAACAGTCAGTCAGGCATAAGAAGAAAAAAATAAAACCCTGCAAAAAAAAATATTCATGCCTGAATTTTTTTGTGAATTTTATTATGTTTCTGGTGTTACATAACATGATATTGAACCTACTCATCCCTAGGTACTACTGAACTTCTATCTTATTAAAGTTTAACATTAATTTTCCTAGTTCCAAGTCATAACCAATCATTGATAAATATCTTAACTTATTATTTTCTATGCATATGGTTCAGCATGAGCAAAACTGCTTGAAGGATTTCGTGACATGTTATGGATGTCATGCTCAGAACTTTTTGAGTCTTGCATATGTGATAATCATTAACCCTTTAGCGGGCACGCCAATTTTTGGAACACCAGCAGCCGCGAGTGGCCCAAAGTGCAACATCTCTTTCAACCTTGATTATTCCTTTTGTAATAAACTTTTCCTTTCAAATTGAAAAAAATAAATCTGCGTTTTATGACAAGCTATAAAATGATGATAATATTGAGATATATTTATAATTAAAAGCCAAAGAATGCAGATACAATCGCCTTATTTCAAAACTGTCCTTTTTTTTGGATCTAAGGACAACTTGCAAATGGATTCCTATTAGGCCCAAAAACCTAAAAAACAATGAGATTGTCATCTTTGTGATATGCGGGATACCATGTAATAGCGACACATTTGATCGACAACATCAACTCCTGCTTTTGTCGTATTGTAATCCAATATAATTGCTGGTTTACCACGGTTAAATCACGACTAACAATGAATGGAAAGGGATACAAGGGTAAAAAAATCAGACCTGTATTAGAAAGGGTGTAGCTATAAATAGATGTAAAAACAAACTCTTCAAAATTACGAAAATGTTGCACTTTGTACATGGGCTCGCCCGCTGAAGGGTTAACATTAATTTTCCTAGTTCAGAGTCATAACCAGATACAATCATTGAAAAATATCTGAACTTTGGATTATTTTCTATGCATATGGTTGGGCATGAGCAAAACTGCTTGATGGATTTGGTGATATGTCATGGATGTCATGCTCAGAACTTTATGAGTCTTGGATATGTGATAATCATTAAAGAAAGAATAATATTTATGGCTGAAAAACTTAAAAGTAAGGGATGAATAAATGAGAATTTCTATATTGAATTTTTTAAGAAATTTTCATACTCTTGAAGTACTGTGCATGTAAGTTATCAAATAATTTAGATGAAAATTAATTCTATAAGTAAGCATATATTTCACCAAGTTGGATGAAATACTGACTGAGACATAGTAAAGCAAATGCTTATGACTCTATTAGCACACAAACAGCATTAGTAAAGTTAATATACATTAAAATGTTAAAATGCATGAGTAAAAAGTCTAGATTTTTACTAGGCAATAAAAAAAGCATTAAGAAAAGAACAGTTTAAATGTTTCTCAAAATAAACACAAATAATAAAAAATGGAAAATTAAATTTAAAAAAAATGGCATTGAACTTTTGGAGTTAATATATTTAAGAATTAAATAAAGTGAAATAGTTCAAAGATCATATTTACAGGAAAGAAAATTCTCTAATTTCCACATCTTTTAACTGAGTCATTAAGTTTTAAAAAAAATTATGTAAAATATTTTCAAAAAAATTTAATTTTAAAATGAAGAGGAGGCTAACCTCTTGTGGGGGGTTGAACATATAAATTCTGATTGGTCCAATGAGATCGTTCCCCAATAGCATCAAATGAATTAGGTGGCGATGATGATGATGAATGATCTAAAAAAATGATACCGAATGGATGAGATGGGGATGAATTAATTTAGAACTAAAATCTGGTACATAAATTACTTTAACCCCAAGCATCATTTATACAGTTAAGGAATCTGAAAATGGCTTATCAGCAAATAGAAATTTTAATTAGATTAAGAGCCAGTGGAAAAGAGGATATGTGCTATATATACATATCATAACCAAAGTAATTGAAAATGATGTTATCATCACTTTACAAGATGACTATCAAAATTTTTAATTTATCATATATATATATATATATAGTCAAATTAGAAAAAAATATATAATACAGATTACACATTTCTGAGAGTTGCAAAATTTTTAACATCAATTGCTCATGACTGTGTGAATCTGTTTTATAAGGGTGCTATAACAGAAGAGTGCTGCTGAAACTAAAAATGATTATCATTACTTTTTAACCAGTAATATCAGAAATATAAATAATTACTAGTGAAATAATTGTTTTGTGGGTGATAAATTAATAAAGAAAAATTTTACACAACTCCGTCAGGTGGATTAATGGAACTAAGGTATGTTCATTAACTTTTGAATAAATATTATGTTGTCACTTTCCTGGATTAAAAACTAACACCAGTAATTTTTGAAATAAACAGAAAATTTTCATTAAAACGTCATAAATCTAAAATAAAAAAAATACTATAAGAGTTATTTAACTGAGAATATAACATTATCTGGCATTTTCATAGAGCATAATGTTGTAGGAAGAAATAAAAGTTTGCTTTTAAAAAAGATCCTGGAGAAAGTATTAAGCCACACAAAAGCAATTTAATTAACAAAAGCATAAAATAATGTTAAGAGGTCTGAAGGTGTAAAAACACAGTCTCATAAATATATTTAAAAAAATTTCTAATCCCGAAGGCATATACAATAAACAAGTATAAATAAAATGAATAATGCACATAAAAGAATTAATTTGTGGACACACATACTACTTCACACAAATGCCTCAGACTATATATATTGCTTTTCATGGAGAGTATCAACATATTTAAAAATAAGTGACACTTCCAAAGTTTATCTATAACTTGAGTGATTAGAGCCAAATTTTTTTTTTCAGCATCCATTAAAAGACTACTTTCACATAAAGGGATTAAATACACATATTGATACAAAGAAATAATCCACTGAAAACTACAGCCATTTGATAGGAAATTTCCTACAGAAAAATTCGTAAAGTTTTTCCTACATAACCACAGGTACAAAGGAAAAGAAAATAAGCAACAATTACATTAGAACCTCAAGAATACAATTCAAAATCAATTGCATAAATATATATAAATATGAAACATCTCATAAATATATATCTGATACATCTCATGAAAAACCAGTTTTAAAAATTTCCATACAATGCCTCCTACATACAAGGAGAAAGGGCTTTTACAACAGACTGATGAATTTAATAAATGCAGAGCTTCTGTAAGAAAATGAGGGGTATTTTGAGTTCAAGAACTTAGTATTTATTCCCTATCAGTCTTTTAAAATAGGAAAAAAATAAATAAATAAATAAAAATAGGAAGAAGTGGAATCACTTGCCAAAGACGGAAACAGTAAAACCAGTAAAGCTCTTGATTTTTTGCAAGACATTATTAAGTTCTTTCTTATCTTTTAATTCATGTATTGATACTGAGTACAATTATGAAATATTGCTGCATCTTACTCATTAACTAGATTTGTTTATAGCAATTTGTTTCATAGTTGATAAAATCTATGACTGATTGGAAGATATATCCCACTCTTAAAAATAGCATGAAGAAGCATTTTCCAAGTTTTCCTCTACACTAAATTTAAAATCTATATATTAAATACCATTTGAATTGCTTACAGATGCATTACAAACTTTCCGATTGCTCAAAAATGCTTAAATTTTGTAAAAAATAGCAAGATGAAATAAATGGAAAACTATTATTTACTTAATGACACTTATAAAATTTGACTAAAGCAACATTTTTCTATTTCAATAATTATTTAAGAGCTCTAAAAGAATTATTCACATCACAGCTCTTGTTAATACAGAAACAAAAATTAAGCTCTCACAGAAATTATATCCAAAAAGTACATACCATTGCTTAATTGCTGCCCATTTGTGTTGGTAATAATAGAATTGCTTGGGTCTCTTTTAAGCACTAACTGAAGTTTCTCTTTTGTATTTTCTATTAACTTACGAGCTTCTTTTAGGGTCATACTGTCTGTACTACTACTATTTATCTAAAAGAAATTAAATAATTTTTTGTTAGATATTTAATATTGCTCCCAAGTAACACCACAAAATGCTTTGAAGAGATACATGCACATATTGTTAACATACAATATAAAGTGTTACACTTGCATCTCCTAAGAGAAATTTTGTGGCTAGATATTCACAATTAAATAGATAATTAAAAACATTTCAAGGGCAAAATATAGAATATTTTTAAAGAGATAAAGATCTTTTTAAAAACTAACTTCGTAAAGATAAATCAGGTATTATGTAATTAATAATGGTAATATTAATGAGTAAATCAGGTTCTTTTCCTCCTTCATTTCATGTATGTGTTTTAGAAAACTTTGCATGAATCTTCCTTTAGAAAATATTCTATAAATCAAAAATTTTTAAATATATTTTTTAAATAGAAAATTTTCTTAAGAAAAATTCACTTAAATTTTTTCATTCACACATCAGAAGAGGAAGAAAAAGATCAAGAACTATATGAGACTATTAATATAATCAATAACTAATTATACTAATCACTGATTTATTTGAAAAATTTGATTCAAAAAGCTAATTTTGAAAATTAAATTTTTTTATTGTATAAAATATTCAACACAGCTCTCAGCCTCTGATACATTTTTGAGCTTTAATGTATTATTCTTAAACTTCAAAATAAAAAACATTAAGGATAAAACTTCAGTATCTGAAAGTGTTCTCCAAAAAATAGATTTGAGATTACATGAATTGTTGAAACTTGGATAAAATATACGTATATAGCCAAGCCATTGAATAATAGTTCCTAAACAAGAAAGGGTATTTTACATATAGATATTAGTTTGTTATTTTAATTTTTATTTTGCTGTGCATCCTTTATGTAATATATGATGCTACAATGGGTTAATATATTTTGTATGATCTGGGCATAGCGGTCAAAATTTTTAGTTATGCCCAAGCAACTACTAGCACCAGGAAGATAATTTTATTACTTATTTTTTGGCAAAATATGATCTTATAGAGCAGATATCCAATTTAAAATATGAATATTTCTTTCAGCAAGAACTTACTTTCAATATAATATCTCCTTCATGAACAGTTCCATCTTTCTCTATATTAGATTGATTTGTTATTTCTTTAACATAAATTCGACAGCCAAGAACAATTCCAAAATCTAAGAAAAAAATTATGCCCAGAATTAGAGAAAGAAAAAAAACCCATTTATATTCGAGTCAGTAAGATAGTAAAATCCTGTTCTCATAATAATTATAGAACTGAAAAATGCACTCAGATTTAATGACATAAAAGAAGTCTGAAACTAAGAAAATAATGAAATAATAATAGTCACATTCTGATATGATTTTAGTCAAATAAGGTACAAAAACAATGCATTACATAATTTAATCACACTTATGTTGTTCAATTAAATTTGCTTGTATTTGGTTATCAAGAATAAATCAAAATCATTCAAATATACTCTGGTTTAAGTAAACAAAAACAAGTCAACTGTAAATATCAACACAGGAAAAATATGCTAGTACAGTAGTTCAATCAACACCAGGAGTACATTCACAACTACAGCGGTTTTAACCCGCCCACTAACTTAGTGCCTCTGTATTACTCAGGTAAAAAGACATAGCTTCTGTATACTCACAAGAATAGTGGTCTCTGAAAAACTCCCGGAAACTAGCGGTCCTTTTTATTAAAAACGCATTTTGGTGGGCTTACTTCAGAAATTAGACAACCCATATGACCTCTTTAATCCCCACTAACCATTGCCCATGATGAATTCAAGATAATTTTAAATATTGCATCGAAATGACAGATTATACGTAGAGAGGTAATTTCGTTAAATACTTCAATCCATACATGTTCATATTCCAACAATCAGAATTTAATTCTTCATTGTTTAGGGAAACAAATTCTTCTGCTCCACGGGACATTTTTTGGTTACATGTTACATGGCAGTCCGTAAAAAATATCCGACCCTTTTACTTTCCTTTTACGTCAGAATTTAAGCCTTATTCAATAATATCACCATATAAGCACTGTTTTAATGATTGCAAAATAATTTTGAAAGGTCTCTCGACTGGCAAGTGGAAGAAACGAATTTCTAAATAATTCTGCCATCTTCCCTAAAAACTTTATCACTTTGAAATATAATTAAAAATACCCATAACTGGGTAACCTATGGCATATTTTAAAGAAACTCGCTTTGCTTTAATTCTGTTCATGTCTGGGATGGCTCTTACAAACATGGCACTGCTGTTCGTCATATTTTTTTTCTGTATTAAATTACAGACTGAGTTTTAATAAAAATGCACAGACATAGTATGTCTGAAATAATAATAAACAAATCCTACAGTATTTATAATTAAAAATAATTCCATATATATATATATACACGCATGAGGTTTTTTTTAAATATAATAATTATAAACAAAAGGTGTGGGTTAGAGGGAGAACTACACGATAAATTATTTTATTTCTTTGCTTTAATATTTAGCAGTGTCATATTCAATATTTGGTATGCCGGTTTTAAATCCACATTCAATCTGTTTCGGTTCTTATTTTTTCATTTAAATGCTATCAACGACGTGAAAAGTCCCATCCGAAAGAGAAGTAGTGCGCATTATTGTAGATGAATATTTTTAACCTATAACCATAAATACTCAAACAACTATTTAGTTTGAAAACAATTTTTTAAAGGAACGTTATACGAAAGTTAGATAAAATTATCTTTAAAAGAAACTGCCGCCTTTTTTTTTTATCTCTTTAATGTTTATCTTACACTAACTCAACAACTCGCAAGTTTGAAATCCATTGCTGTATTGTTTTTCGACCAGGAACGGCATCCGTTGCATTAAGCCCGAGGTGCATCCTAAATTACCTCAATGCCGCAGTTACAGGATCCTTGTTTTAAAAGAACGCCTCGAGAACGAAACTGCGATGTTCACCGGGCCAACTATTGGTGTCTACTGCCAACTTGAAAATCCTCCTAAACTGTTACCTCCCGCGCCGCTCTAACTTCCCCCTCCCCCCACTCCCTTACCAATGACCCTCAGAAATGTGGGAGTCCATTCTACCGGACCCTTTACATTGCATTTACGAACAAATTATACAAAGTAATTTAATTTAACGTTCATAAAAAAAATACAACAAACAAACAAACGAAAAAAGCAAACGGGAGAAATTACCATCCTTCTTTTTGCTTTTCGTAAGAGTTACTTTGACAGCTTGTGAATTTGAAGAGTTATTAGATGAGGTTACTTTACGTTTAATGACCTAGGGTAAAAAGTGCGAGAGAAATTTCTTTTAATACAGGAAGATACAAAATGTGAGATAAATTTAATGCATTAAAAAATATTAACAAAAGGCGAATTGGAGAAAACACATGAAAATTGAAAGTAAATCAAGTCATACCAGATTTACAGAGTTGCCGCACTCTCTTAAAACTTGCACAGCCCGAGTGTAATCTACATTCTCAAGTGATATTCCATTGGCACTGACTAGCCTGTCGTTGATTCTGAGAACAAATATAAAGATTATAATACAAGACATAGTTACAAATACATTAATATGATATAAACCTACTACATTACATATTACCAAAACAGTACATTATACTGAAATTTCACCAAACACATCAGTATAAATTTTGGAGGGTCATCAGCCGCATTTCAAAGATTTGAAATAAGGGTTAAGGACAATGAAGGGATATGTCCTCATCTTATATCTTATATCACCTAAGGAACATTCCTATGAGAGATATACTTAGAATGAGCCGTATAGATGTTTATTTAAATAATACATACAAGGAATCATCAATGAATGGATCAAATGTACAGTCTATGATGCCGGTATTACGCAACTAAACAATACATATCGAAACTAAGGGAAATATCAGCAGTATCTTTCACTTTCCGTGTCTCCACCAAATGGATGAGTGATATCTAATGTAAGGATCACATAGAAAATAAGCAGTCAAGATGTCCTCGAATATAAGGTCTTCAAATGCGGATATCAAAGGACGTTTTTAGCTACATTTATGTACACAGGGTTTATTTTGTATTAAAATTTCTGCTAATCCGATGTTTCTAACGTATTCACCGTAGAAACAATTACCAAATTTCCCTAAAGACGCACCTATTGTGTTCCTAATAGCAGCCGTTCTTTGTTGTTAGTATCGCTATCTTAATTCTGCAAATGCGTGAAGAACGCAAACAATTGGCCTCACAAATTAAGAACGAGTTTTGCGTATGCTCTTTTTAATTATCATTACCATGCTATGAAATGTAACTCACTAGGACAAGGGTTCCCAACCTGTGGATCGCGACCAGGGTTGCCAAATAAAAACACCGAAAATAAGGGACGGGCTTTGATAACTATACTACTGGGGAGTATGGAATATTCCCAAGGAAAGGGGGGTCCGGGGGTACTCCCCCGGAAATTTTTAAAATTTTAACCTTTCAAATAGCCATTTTCAATGCATTTTTCGTTCAGTTTTGCAACTTACATAGAGTTTAAGTTAAGTAAACAATAATGTAATTACATAGAAAATTTGCAAATCAAAAACAATTTAAAGTACGTTTAGGCATATAGTACAAAACTGATTTTTATTTTATTAGTTTACTACAACTGAGTAAGTGCCCTTATAAAGTGTTAGGGACGTGTATGTAAAATTTGTAATTTTATTATTGTACAATGTACATAATATAATGTGCGCATATGCGCAGGAAATCTTTGGGACGACTTTTGAGTCATAAAAATGTTTTCGAATGAGCGTGTTCCCACAGTCCATTGAATTGTATGATATATTGTGCTTTACTGTGTTAAATACATCCGAATGTGAACAGGCCCTTGTATGAGCCCAACTCGTATACAATAAATTTCTCATTTCGGCGAAAAACGGGACTTTTGCCGCCCAGTATCAAAGTTTCCCGGACGCGAGACAAAATTTACAAATAAGGAACTGTCCCTTGAAATCCGGGACATTTGGCAACCCTGATCGCGACCCCCAAGAGGGTCGTCACGGTTTTATTAAATTAAAATAGCTTTTAGGGAATTTCATCGAAAAAATTTGGCAATATATGCTTACTATGGAATTGTAGGGCAATAATGTTTTTTTAAAGGAAAAAGTCTCATACCAAAATGTAAGTTCAGTTCGTTAAAAATCTACCTTCTTTATCTGGTGGTAAATGAAAATCTTACGTACGGTATACAAATTCTAAACGTCAGTTTGTCTTTCACCAGTCTGTGCTGTCACTATTGGCATTACTATTGTAGTTTCCCCGATGGAAGAAAGCAATTTTAGTTAGGAAAGAGTTTTCTATTTTTATTGTAATATAATTCTGAATGCATATGTTACACTATTTTTCCTCGAGGTTCTGTTCTGATCTGTTTTTGCTTTGACACACCTTTGACCGAGGGATGAATGTGTCTTAATGTTCTCAATTTCTCACAAATTCCATTTTTGTTAAATTAAACATTTAGTTGGAGTAAAAGTAAAGACTATTATATTAGTAAAAAGTTGGCTGATAGGCTATTATATTAGTAATTAGTTGACTGTAAAAGTAAAGATTATTATATTAGTAGACTAATATTATAGTCTTTACTCTAATATTATACTAGTTGAGAATATTATATTCAACACATTTAAATTACGGAAAATTCCTTTTAGTGTTTTTCTTTGTCTTAAAAAGCCATTTTAATGAAAATATGAAGGGCGTGGGGTCGCAGGATGCGTTGCAGTGGCGTACGCAGGGGTGGGGTGGGGGTTGATGGGGGTTATAACCCCACCCCCATTGGTTCTGATTACATATATTATTTAATTAGGTTTAAGATTTGCACTGATTGCTCAAAACTACTCTTTCATAGTAACCCTCCCCCCCCCCCTTAGAAAATTTCTGCGTATGCTGCTGATGCGTGGAAACCATTGAAGGGGGTCGCAAATCGAAAAAGTTTGGGAAACACTGCTCTAGGCGCTGTGTAAATTAAAGAATAAATGAGTTGCTCTAAGATTTGGGAATTTCGATAAACGTATAACTTCTCTCTCTCACACACACATCATTATCAAATTCACTAAAAACTAAACACAGTCTCATAACGGAATTTTTACTATATAATCAGGGAGGCCTCATAGGCAACCCTTTTTCTGGCAGAAGGTAAAAAAGGAAGCCACAATATAACAATATTTCCGGTGGGGAAACCTAATATTCTGGCTGGGATGCAATCGTAATCAACCAGAGAAAATACCGCCATCCACAAAAAAAGGGTTCATTTTTGTGCGTAGGAAAAACATGATCTTTAAAATGAACACATCCTACACCATACAGTGTGCGTTCACCGTACAATTCTTAAAAATGTTGCATAAAAAGCTCGAAGATAAATCTCTGTAACTGTTAATAAACTGTAACCCGATAAGTTAACATTACTCTACAAAGTTTCACACAAATTCCGCTACACATGGAGAAAAAAGGCTAAAGCAAAAAAATGGCATGGTTTGGCAAAGTTTTCAAAATTTGCTAAATTCACACTAAAAAACGACGGTAACGGCGACATAGCGGAAAAGAAAATTATATACAGAATCTACAGTCAGTTTTAGGCCATTTAAATAGCATAAATATTTCAGAATAAATCCTAAATGACATTCTTTCCTCATAATTGAAACTGAAGAACAGGATATTTATTGTAATGCAAACAATAAAACGAAAACAAGAACAAATTTAAAAGAAACAACTCACCAGTCGACGGTTAATTTTAGGCTGACAGCAATAAACACTTGTCATCTATGTCACTGAAGATAAATCCGTTAAATACTAACCTGTTATAAGTTCTACATTCTACCTTATCCATTTATAAGCAAGATCTTATCCATAAGATGGCAATAACTTGCATTTATCGCCAACGTAAAAAAAAGGGTACCCACTTCTTTGCAAGAGCCCTGTTCGATAATGATTTCAACATCTTCCTACATATGAACTTCTCTGTAATAACGGTCATCTATTAATGTGATTTTGGTGAATTTTAGAAACTTCGCCAAACCGCGCCAAGGGCTACTTCTCTACTTTAATCGAATTTAAAAATCTTAGATGGATTAAGGGCAGGTGATGAAATTAAATTTTCCCTGCCTAGTGTTTTTATAAGCATAATAAAGAATGTGAAGCAATTTTACAACTCTTTCGTTATGAAATTAAAACTATACTTACTGCAGTTTTCCTTCAGCGGGTCCTGCCTTGAGAACGTCAGAAATCGCTATTGCTGGGTCGCCGCTGGAGAAATGAGGACTATCTTTCCCACCGCTTACAGCTATGCCAAACCCATATCCCGCAACCTATACAACAAAGACAAAAACAAGCGCTCATCCATATGATAAGTTCGAAGAGGTATCGGAAAGGAAACATTCAAAACAAACTTTAAATTATGTGAAATCTATGCTCGTTTTGCATGCACTGAATGTTTTCACGAAGAAAAACTGTTAATGGGCGGTAAAAATTAAGAGAACGGCCTGAAATCCACGGGATTCAAAGGAATAACTTTCTTATCAAGCATGAAACTTGTTCACGCGGCATCACAGTGAGCATAAAAATTCAAAATATCGAGACGCATGTAGACAAGGATTCAGCGCTGCTGCAAAATGTAGTTACGTGTAAAACATGAACACTTTCTTAAAGTTCAGTTTAATACTGTTTATATATATATATATATATATATATATATATATATATATATATATATATATAACAAGAAATCCCGGCCTTCTCTAAATTTACATTTACCGCGTATTCAAAAGTATCCTGTTAATAAAGCATGGCCCCTTTTCCAAAATTGCAACCTAAAAGTAAAATAAGATAATTTATCGTAGCCCTGCAGATCATTAAGCAGGTTGAAAAATAATGTTAAGTGGAATTGGACAGAAGAATGCCAGAGTGCATTCGAAAAATTAAAACGTGTTAATTTCTAAACCTGTTCTTCAATTATATGATCCTAAATTACCATGTCATGTATATGTTGATGCCTAAAAAAATGCAGTTGGAGCTGTGTTGAAACAGCCTGATGCCTCTAATATATTACATCCTGTTGCATATCATTCAAAGACTTTACGTAATTATGAACAAAATTATGCTATCACAGAATTGGAATGTTTGTCGATTGTGGATGCTTTAGACAAATTCTACTATTATCTCCATGGCCAAAAATTTGTCATTCATTCTGACCATGCGGCTCTTGTTTGGCTCAAAAATGTAAAAATATCTAAGAGGTCGGTTATTCCGCTGGTCCTTAAAACTCAGTATGTTTGATTATGAAATCAAATACCAAAAAGGCTCCACAAATGTCGAAGCTGATATGCTCTCAAGGCATCCTGTTTCCCAACATCTTCAACATACTGTACATTTATTAGACCTGGATGAAATTTTAACACAAGGGAATTGATGCGCAGAACTTATCGGAGATGCAGACGGTACGAGGAGTGATGCAGTCGGGCGCAGTGTTGATCCAGGGAAGCACTTACGAAATTTAGGAGAATAACACACGCGGAGCCATGGAAGAGGAACACAGATTTCAGACGATATCCAGGAAATCACCTTTATTTAATTATGAAGCATCGCGAAGGCTGCAGCGGCCACATGACTTGTCCGGCATCCATGCCAGGACGGGACGTGTTAACAGCAGTGTTTACATGCCAGAGTTAAGAGAAGAGCCGTCGTGCCCACCAGATTTCTGGCGTCTGTGGACAGCACATCCGACAGCAACGAGAGTTAGAAACGAAGAGAGAGAAAAGTCTTCTGTTCATGCAATATTAAATGGGTGTTTTGCGATATTGACGCCAGAGGGCCTAAACTACTTAATATTTTAATTGGGCGTCTTTAGGTTCGTGGAGTTCACGTGTCCACTTCAGTTTCCTGGCATCACTCCTCGTACCGTCTGCATCTCTGATAACTTCATCGCATCAATTCCCTTGTGTTAAAATTTCCAAATGTGATTATTATCACACACATATATATATATATATATATTCTTTAAAAGAGCATTTTCAGAAACTACAAGAAATTTATTTCGACGG
>OU015492.1:68539426-68776926 GCA_907164885.2 Dolomedes plantarius
TTGGTTTATGACAAAGTTTCGCTGCATTATATATTATATCATATATCGAATTCTGATCTGATCTGATACTTGATATATAATACGGTGTCAGGATGTACTCATAGGGAGTGGTAATATTAGTTAAGGTGAGTGTTGGTGAATGATGTATAAAGTTTAACATGACTTAGAAAGATGAGGAATTAAGTAATATTGGAAAATAAAAAGAAATTTCTACTCACCACGTTAAGGCTACGTTTAAAATTTAGAACAAGCTTATCCACCAAACTGGATTTGCAGATACTTATGAGCAAAAAACTTTTACTGATTGTCTATTGACATTTATGAATTTCCCTCTCCTTAAGAAAAAAAAGAAATTTTAGATATTAGAGTAAAAAGCTTAGAAAGCTATGTTTTTGGATTTAAGTTTTGTTTTTAAAAAGAGAATTATTTTTATTTGAAACTAAGAATACCAATTTTTTTCTCGGGAATAAATTATATGTAAGTACCACTCATTTTGATGATAAAGTAAAAATAAAAAAACCCCGTTGAATTTCAGATTTTTATTTCAAAAGTATCGTAATATATCTAGAACTTTCTGTAGATTTTTTTTATAATTGTATTATTCCCGAGAAAATGTTAGAAGGCAATAAGGTAAAGTCTAATATCTTTCTTTTGAAAATGCAATCTTCTAAGTCGTTTTCCTCCGTGATTTTTCTCATTTTCTGTGTAATCAAAATTCTAGGATTGAACAGTAATAGACCGAATTATCTGACATTTTTTTTTTACTCTAAAGTTCTATGTATTAAAACTAAAATCGATTTTTTCGATTTTTAAAAAAAAATTAAGTGTACAATTCAGATGTTATTTTCTCGTGTTTTAAGTCCAGAAAAATGTAACTTTAAGTTTTTAAATCTTAATATCAGAAATTCTCGTATATCCCGATTTGTAGAATAAGTCATTTCAGAATTTGAAATTACAAAAAGAGGTCTACATTCCAAATTTGGATAGGATGACGGAATTTTAAATAGATTAATTTGGAAAAAATAATTATTTTTTAATATTAGCATTTATCTGTAATCTTTTATTATTATGTCAATTTTTATGTTAACGTTTATTTATATAAAAAAATTTTGCAACTTTATTTATACCTTTTTATTTACTTTTTGGCTTTTCTGTTGTTACCTTTTATGTTAAATATTTGCTTTCATCCCATTGGAGGTTTTTAAAATGCGTATTACAAAGCCCCGTCACAAGAGTTATATGAAAAGCAGGTGAAAAAAATAGCGTATTCTTTTTGTTACAGTAAGAGCAAATGCGCTAGACAGATGTAATGATTGCACGCAGCTTGTATGATTGTAACTCTGTTACTTCAGTTGGTGAAACTCACTGAGATTATTCAGTTAGACCAAGGTTAAATTACTGTGGTAGGGAAAGTGTAGTCAGCGAGGGTTTACTCGGGCAAATACTTACCGAATACTTTAGAAGTGGACTTTCAAAATTTACTTATTGCTGTAAGAAATAAATTTCACAAAAGGAGAACCCCCCAGACCGTCGAGTTATTCCATTTGGAGTAGTTAAACTGTCCTTGAGGTTAAACGATTCTTGTTTAATCTCTATTCCATGCGAACGGTTGTTACAGTGGCGCCAGACTGTTGGAAGAAACAATAATAGGACATTAGGCAGCATATGATAATTTTTTCTAACGTGGCAGTACTTGTCCTTTTGAAATATGTCTATTCCAAACCATAAATTATTTATTATGAGATTACCATATAGGTGAGCCAACATAACTTCTTATCTGGGAACATTACAAGAACGTCCAGGCCTTAACTGGGATACGAGCCCGAACCCACTTCATATCTCGTGATGCTAACCAATGTACGATGTGGCTGGCCTCAATGGCAGACATACATAGAGGAAAAAAAATTCAGCATGACCTCAAAAAACAATTAATAAATGAATGAATTAAAAAAAATATCCCGGGGCTATATATGGTCCCGTACTATAGTATTATTTTTTTACATTAGATGATAGACGGAAAGTTTTAGATCTTATGAGAATTCCTTAAATAAGTGGCGTTGTCCGGTTGGGACAATACTAGTTAGGAAGTGAGAAGATCTGGGTTTGATCCCCTGTTCTGACGGATGGTCGTTACGAGGCTTTTTTGTAAAAAAACATTTTTATGCTAAGTCCCCTTTAATATATTTCTCTTAAGTAAATTTCACTTATATATGAGAATAATTAGCTTCACCCTATTTATTAAATATACTAGGGAAAGTCATTTAGTAAGTCACAAAAGATAATTAAAAAATAACTTTCAGTGATAATCACTTTAGAACTTTTTCTCAATACAATTTCCGCCACTATTTACGCTCTTATACCATCGTTTTACAGTGCCCAATGCCAGCTGCATAAAATTCTTTGGGCTGCTGTCTCAGCCACATAGGGACTTCTTATTGATCCTCTTCATCATCTGCAATGTGCTTGCCTCCAAGATGTTTTTTTAGTGGACTACGGGCTACACAAAAATAATAGAAGGGGGCCTGTTCTTGCAACATAATTTTCAGTATGCTAGTGAAGGTGAAGACATGCTTAACAGAATAATCACCTGTGATGAATCATGGGTTCATCACTATCAATCCTAATCAAAACGTGCATCAATCCAATGGAAGCATCCTTTTTCACCTTCGACCAATAAAATTCAAGATTGCACCCTCAGCTGGTAAACTGTGTTTTGGGATTCCAAGGGAGTACTGCCAGCCCATTTACAAAATCAAGGTGAAAATGTGAATGCTCAATAATACTGTAATGTTCTATTGAAGATTCGGACTGCAATTCGGAGAAAGCATTGTAGCGTCATGAAAGTCTGGGGTTATTTTTACGAAGACCTCAGAGGGTGCACGAAGACAGCTGCGAACTTATCGGAATACCCTTTTCCAGTTCCCATCGTTTTGAACACGTGTGTGGATTCCGAGCGGATTAAAAAAAATGATACCAGCAAATGCCGCCAGAATTTTTGGCCTGAAAGTTAAGCCCAGGATACCGGTTTCTCGAGCAAAATGTGGGAATATCTGTTTTGAAAAACAGAAGCGTCTCCTATCGCCTTGTAAAACTGTCTTTCTTAGAAATAGCTCAATGTGAGTTTGACACTATAACGTAATAAAGTTTTCCGGAATGTTCGTCGTTAAGAAGAACTGTCACCCGCTAATCTGCTGGGCCCCGCTCTACAATTTCTAAGGAGACGGCCACCACTGGCGAAGACTTCAAGCAGAGTATATATGCGAGGCTCTGTTATTTTCGGGAGTTCCCTCTTGAAAAGGCCAGACGATGCGGTCGTGTTTTCTCAGCTCCTGTGCGAGACTATACGGGTCTCGGAGCGTGCTGTTAAATCTACACTTAATTTAAAATTCCTTTAATTATGCTGTACTTGTTTAAAGTTAGTTTTCTTTGTTATTAAATTTTTGTTAAGTTTTTGTTTTAATATGTGGCCTTATCATTTACAATTAGGACTCTGTCTTTCTTGGTTCCGAATTTAGTAATTCTTAAAAAGCCTCAGAGAATAGCCTACCTACGATGTCACAGCATCTAGGCCCATTGACCAGAGGGATAACGCTTCATCACGATAATACGAGACCTCATACAGCTCGCTGAACTCAGGAGAAAATTGAAAAATTTGTTTGGCAACTTCTCCAACATTCACCTTACAGTCCCGACTTAGTCTCAAGCGATTTTCATCAGTTTAGTCCACTAAAAACCATCTTGGAGGCAAACGCTTTGCAGCTGATGAAGAGGTTCAACACGAAATCTTAATGTGGCTGACAGCAACCCAAAGAATTTTATGCAGCTGGTATTGGGGCACTGATAAAAAGATGGGATAAGTGCATAAATATTGGTGGAGATTATGGTGAGAAGTAAAAATAGTTTTGAAGCGATTATTACTGTAAGTTATTTTTTAATTATCTTTTGTGACTTACTTGATGACTTTCCATGGTCCAAGAAAAACAAATCATTACGTTTTCGCATTTCTTTTGTGTGCCTCACATTATGCTTTAATATTCAGTATACTCTTTTATCAGTATTACATACATATCATTCTCAAAGCTTATTTAATCTATATATATATATATAAATGAATGTTTGTTTGTTCGTATTTCATCCGATTGCGATGAAACTTGGTCAACTTATTGCTTGAACTTGCGCGAAGGTTATAGACTATTTTCATCCCGCTACAATGTTCCATTCCCGAATTATGTTAGAACAAGTTTGCGCGGTATCAACGGATATTTTTGTTCAAAGCCATTGTAACATTTCATTATTGCCAATTAAATTATAACATTTCCGTAAAAATAAATAGGCATGAATTAAAAACGCGATTTATTCATATATTGGCGCATGCAAGAATGAATTTGATATATTATTTTCATATACGTGGCAGCGCCGGAATATTTTTTTATAAAAATGAAAATATAAAGATGGAAGGTAATTCATTTTCAATGAATGTGTTATCTATCCATTTCATGAATTGAAACTATCCCAAGCTACCTGTTCAAACTCAAATATACTGAAGGACACGTTCACTTAGCTAGAAACACGTGCTTTTAGGCTTGACGCGATGATTTATATAACTGAAGTGACATTGAAACATAGCAGATGATTTAGTTTTGAGAAAGAATTATCATGAAATACGTGTATATTATAATTAAGAAAGTCTGAAATTGGCATTGAAACGTAGCAGACGATTTAGTTTTGAGAAGGAATTCCGAGCATGAAATATGTGTATATACTTTTTCTATAATAATTATTAGATTTGCTGTGTTTTAATATGGAATGTGATCTCAATCCATTCAAACATTATTGATTCTTTTTCTATAATAATAAATCCATTCAAACGTTATTGACTATCTGTAAATTAATGCTTTAAAATGACCAAAAAGAGGAGAGCAACTTTTAATCCTGCAGAAGTAAGGGCAAAATGTCAAAGATTGTTGAGAAATGAGCAATGTGATGAAAAAAAAAAACAGAAGAGCACGAAGCCAACAGAATTCGAAATGCAGTTAGACGAACACAAGAATCTGAAGAAAAACCTTACCAAGCGCGCGAAGCCAACATAATTCAAGATGCAATTAGACGAACACAAGAATTGGAAGAAAAAACATGCCCAAGAGCTCGAAGGCAACATAATTCGAATTGTAGTGATCCGAAGCAGTGAGACTGATGAAGAAACTTTTAACGCGTCGAACATACGATCGTCTTAGAGCTTCAACATCGAAAGGAGAGGAAAGCGATGAACAACGACAGCACCGACAACAAACTAATGTTATTTGCTACCGCAAAAGAACTTTAGCGAAAACTTTAAAACATCATAACATGAGGCTAATCATTGAAAAAATAATAACAGAAACTGAATCCCGAGCGAAGCCGTGTAATACATCTAGTCTATATATATAAAACAGTTCCGTAACTGACTGACTGACTGACTGACATACAACGCACAGACCAAACCGCTGGACCTAAAGGGCTGAAATTTTGCATGGCGATTCTTCTTATTGTGTAGGGGTGCATCAAGAAAAATTTTTGAAAAATCTTCTTAGATTTTTAAAAATTAAAATTTTAAGCTGTTTTAGTAACTTTTTTTAAGTTTGCATATAAAATAATAATTTGAGGGTTATAAAATTTATATCACGAGAAAGATCATAAAAATTTCTTTAAAATGAAATCTATTTCGAATCTTTACTTCCATTTTCTGAATTTTGGTGAATTTTTAAAGATTCCTTTTTAGAATTTAATTTATTAAATGTTGATCATGTGATTTCTTTTCTGGTACTTTAAATAAACTTATCGTCACGTGCATAACAACTAAATAGACAAAAAAAATTTTTTTCTTGCTAATGCGGCAGACGATTGGACATTATCCAAAAAAATATTAAAATACAGTAAAAGATATTATGTTCCTCAAACTGTACTACATTAACTGTACTATATTCTTTAGTATGTCCTATTACATTTAATTTGAATATTTTCTTCTGCATTATTTTGTCTATAAAAATATCCCTTACTATTTTTTATAACTATATATTTTTTTTCTTTTTACATCAATTGTATACATTGATCGTCGTATTTATTATATATATATATATATATATATTTTGGAGGGGGGCATTAATTGCATACATTGACCGTTGTATTTAATTTGAATGTACTCCGTAGCTAAGTGCGGGTTTTCAGGTAGTATTATATAAATGAATAGTAATTAGATACTATATTGTTCACGACTCTGTTAAAAGAGGGCAAATCTCCCTTAAGAATATTGCTTTAAACTTTAGACTGAAATACTAGCGTTTTGAAAATCTACACCAGAGTGAGACGGTAATAGCCTTAGCGAAAGACATTTGATATTATTGAAAGACATTAATTAAACTAAGGATCAATACCGAGCAAAGCGAATGGCTGAAGTGATACTGTATTCAAAGACATTTGATACGGCCGAAACATTTTACCAAACTGAATAGATTTGGAAGATTGCATTACTATAATTGATGGGAAAGTTTTGAGCACTCAAAATTAGTTTTCAATGTTCGTTTTTAATCAATAAGATCGGATTTCTCGGAATATGACAAAAAAGGGAAAGGGATTCAGACATGATTTGTGGTTCTTACGAATTTTCGCATGTGAATTTTAAACTTTTATATTAAAGGTTGCTTCAAGTTTCTCTAAAATTATATTCTTCTAAGTCGCTTAGAAACATCTTGAAATATATATTTTTAGTTGTCTCAGAATTCAATCCATCGGGAGTTTTCCAAAATACAGTGAATGTTCTCTATGGCGGCTAGTAATGGTCCCAAAAGAAGTGGTCGTTTTGAGGGGTTGCCGAGGAAAAGGGATTTCTCCCATAACATGAGCTCTATAGAGTATTTAATTGTTGGTTCTATACAATATATTACCGTTTAGAGGGTTGGCCGTAGAAAAGGGGTGGTCGGCTGGAGAAGTTTCAAAATATATCTTTGCAGCTAATCTCACACTTAATAATTAATGCATCTAATTTTTGCTCTCTTTTTCTCTCTGGCAAATTTTGCAAATCATGATCTGAATACTTAAGTATATGATATGTACACATAATATTACAACGCTTTTTATAAGAGTATACAATTAAAACAAAAAATTGCTATAATATTGCTTAGAAGTTCATTATTAACACCAGGTAACACGAAAAAGACTGGGAAATCAAATTCAGTAATAATGCTCGTTATTTATAATTTCTTTTACATTTAAATTTTTATTTCAAACTCAATTTGTAAAATCATATTTTTCAAGCGTGTTATTATGATTATGTTAAAAAATGATTTACGTCGAATAATATTGTTATTTAAAGTCAGAAAAATGGTTGGGAAATGAAGATAGTGTAAATACTCGTTTTCTATGACTCGTTTTCTATGAATTAAAATTTTTTATTAAAATCCACTATTTAATATCTTACTTTTTAGGTAATGAGGGATTTTTATTAGGAGTGTTATGATGATTTTATTTTGACAAAAATGAGCTATTTCAAACATTATAGAAATTTAAAATTAATGTTAAAGTATTATCAAACTTTATATATTAATATCTAGTTTATTTAATAACTATAATTTAAATGCAAAGTTTAAACAATAAACTATATGACTAATATTAGCCAAGCAAGTGTGCAGAGTATATGCTCCATTTTCTCATGATCAATAGAGTTTTGAAACTGAAAAGTTTGTTGCGAATGTATAACTGTATTACTCTGATTGAATACTGATTCACCAAAGCTTTAACATTCACGGTGAAGTCATTGGACGAAATTTTGACATCATTATACAAGACAAACAATGCTTTGAGGCTTAAATCATCACTTACAAGGGAATATAAGCATCGTAGTTTACTCCGTTTTAAATTTTAATGCCTGTCATTTATGAGCTAGACATTAACCGTAACTTAATCCCCTAACTATGACAGGTTCTGACTCATGTAAAGCATGCATTAATCAAATGACTGAAATTCTGCACGAAACTTTATTCTTTAACGTCTTTTCAAACGCAGGAAAGTTTGACATTAGTGGGAAGAATCTGAGTCCTTGGCTAAATCTCTCGAATCCGGCAATAGGATTACGGAAAGACATTCATTGCAAGATGGCCCCCAAATTTGAAATTCGAGATTAAATAGAAATATGCTGCTGTGGAGGAGAGTGCTTAAGTATTAGCATAGTTAAAGGCAGCGCAAATGAGCGTGATAAAAGCGAGAATGATATAAAAGTAATGCAGTGTCACGAAAATGCAGTGCCAAAGGGATAAAGAGAAAAATGTTGATACTTTGGGAAAGATATTCGTGTTTACCTAAGCTTCTTTTATTGCATTTGTTTCGTCCACAGAAATCAGATGCATTTTGAAAAATAGTGAAAAAGTTGCAAGATTACTTCCAAGTAGCTTACTTATATACGTCTAGTGTAAGTCCTGTTTATGACTGTAACGATTTTCTGAAGATATGGAAACAAGTAACGATGATAAATATGCTATATATATATATATATATATATATATATATATATATATATATGTCGCCCAGAAAGGGTTCCGAAAAAAAAGTGGCCGTTTTGAGGAGTGGCCGTTTAAAAGAGGTTTCTTCCATAATGAATATATATATATATAATGGAGGGGGGATGTTGACGACCGTATAGCAACTAGGAACCATCGTAAATATAACTAAAATTTCTTTAAATTATAATTGGAAAAATACAGGATCCATCCCTGGTTGGAATTAACAGTATTCAAATTCAGAATGCAAATTTCCCCCTCCTTTCAGCCAGTGACATAGCTGCCAACGTAGAGCTGAAGTGCGGGACTGCAAAAAAGAAAAGGTAAAAACTACGTTCTACAAAGTATGGGTCTGAGTTTTGTTCCCTGTAGGTAATGATTTTGCCTGTCAGTGTTCTTGGAATATATAAAGCATGTCGTAACTTCTACGCTGTCCATAACATATACGAGATGTATATTTTTATTTGGGTGTATATTCGAGAAGCAAGTTGCTTAATAAAACTTAGTTTGTTTTATCAAAATTAGAAGCCAGTATTTTCTTCTCAGATAGTAGATACTTCATAAACCTGGAAACTCTGCTAATGGTGGATTAATGGGTTAACCACCAACTGATTCTACAGCAGCAGTCTCGAACAAAACTTTATTTATACTTCTCGCCCCATTCGCAATCCTTAAACTGTCAGTTTAGTGCAGCATCTGAGACTGATCTCTCTCCGATGGTCTATAGGTGGCGCTGCTCGGCCATACTACGCGATACACGTTCTTTATATATATATATATATATATATATATATATATATATATATATATATGTATATTAACTCCCTGTTAAATTTTTAGTTTGCTTCATTTATAACTATAACTAGTGGATCAAGTGCTTAAATATTTTTGATTAACAGCTAAGAATTTCACAGTAGCAACTACATCAAAACAATATGCGAACTGAGCCATGTTTGTTCTTAGAAGGCCTATTCAGCCGTACAGCAAGGGACATTTGTGCATTCAGGCCAACAATCAGCGCAGGAACTCGCAAGGCTTTCTGTCATCCGCAATAGAGAGTGCATTGGGTCAAAATATAGCGTAGGATGCTTCGCGGGTGAGTGCTGATGGTTTGACGGCTCAGCGCAAATGCCTATTTAACAGAATGTCCCGGTTTCGAGTTCTGGAAGTTAGGCGTTTCAAATAATCAACACCAAGTTTCCTAGATACCCTTAAAATATCTTCAGAACTTTATAATGCTTGGCACTTTTCTTCTCTGTGCATTAATTATGTGCATAAATTATGTTTTGCGGGGTCTGGAAAAAGTATTTTAGGCTAAAATATATTTGTAACGATATTTTTTTAGCACAAATGTGTCTTTATGTAAAAAGCATTTTATGTATGTAAAAATATAAGTACTGCTAGAAATTGTGTTTTGCATTATAATTTAAAATTCAAAATTTACAGGATGTGTTTCGCTGTTTAATATACATAATATTACCTACAGCTCAATTAGCATAATTTTACCCTTTCGTCCGAAGTAAAAGTTCCAAAAGAATTTGCCTGCAGCATTTGCAAAAGCTTTATATATAAAAAATCTTTGATCACTTTCATGGGCAAAATATAATTCTTTTTTCGAAGTAGTTTTGCTTCAGGAAAAATGCTTTCTGAATTTTTATTTGAAATAAAATACTGAAGATAGTTTGACAAAAACATATCGAAAGAACTCTGTTTAAAATTTCATAGGGATTCCTTAAAAGGGATTTTAGATATAACCTTTGAAAACGAGAAATATGATCGAAAAAACTCCTTTGCTAGATAGACTAAAATTACAGATGTATAGCAGGGCACGCGTGGGCAATACAGCATATAAATGTTGTGACTGCCAATGATATCATGGTAGAAACATAAGGTTTGTGTTACGAGGCTCAAGCCTTTTTAGTGTATAGGTCTTTAGTACGCTTAGCATTTGTAGAACCTGAATTTCATTTTCTGCACATTCTAATGTTTCACCACACCATTTCGTCCCTTCGTACAAGAAAGATACTTAATTATAAAAAATTAAAAAAAGGTTATCGTACTTATCGGTTATGCCATGCTAAGGAGCTCATAACAAGGGTGAAACCTTGGTCTAAGGCTAACTGTACGCTAGAGATGTAGCTTTTTGCTTAATATTAGTAAACAGCATCTTTAAGGTTGAACTTGATAGTGTGGTTTGCTAAGCACATTTAAGAGTATTTTTTTCCATCCGTATGTGTTTCTATTGAGTTCCTTACCAGCTTGAAGAGTTATGTCACGACTGTCTACCATAGATCCTACGCTAAAATAAACATAAGGAGACTCAATGCCCTCTCTTTGATTAAGAATAGCGAGTTTCAAATTTTTATTCAAAGTATACCTGTAAGGTAGGGGCCATCAAACCGTATGCCACTAGCAACTGGTCGCCCGCTGAACTCATTCACGTCATTTTACAGTTAAACAGAAGTTAACGTTCAAAAGATGCTCCAAAAAGGTGTCATTATCAGCAGAATGAGAGGATAGAAAGACAGCAACTGCAGAGGGAAATGATAGAGTTGAAATTTACTCTGTTCTCATTCGTAACTTTATTCATCATTACTGTTACGAGTGAGACTCGTAAGATTTAATCCACCTATCCAGGAACAAGATTTAAAGTAACATTAACAGTTTATATGTTATATGTGTCAGTATTCATTTCCAGAGAATATAATAAATGGAAGAAATCGCAGACAAGAATGAATACTAAATATATTATCTACTTACGAAGAACATAAAATCAAGAACAATGGCATTTCTGACAGAAACAAAAACAAAACACGCGGAGCACAATTTGTAAATCACGAAATACACCAGTTTTTAGTAACTTTAGTAAAATAAAAAAAGAAATTTTAAGTTTCTCAAAGACTGCAATGTTGTGCATTCCTGATGCAATATGAGTTCATTATTGTCAATAAATTTTACTTCTAATATAATGGTGGGGTATAAAAGCACTGTATTGTTTGGGTTCATAAAGTACGAAGCCCACTGCTACTGAACATGTTTATTTCGATTCATTTGACTGACGTAAGGCTGGTGTAAGATTATGAATTTGTTAATAGGGTTCTCGGTACTTGAAAACTTGAAGTCTCATACATAAAACGTTTATATAACGTAATATACAATTTCTTTTAGTTTTATTATTCTTGGGGAAAAATTAGAACGCAAAATTGTTAATTTATTTCCCGTGCATATGTGATTTTGAATCTTGAATTGAAAATTTTCTGATTTTTCCTATTCAATCAAAATTATGTGGCCTACAATTTTTGTCACCCAAATCTAGAACCAGTTTATCACTAATGTCTATCCACCATTCTGTATTTAAATTAAATCTTGTTAAACTTGTTTTCATTCATAAGAAAATATTTAACGTAATATTAATGTTTTAAATTTTCTTTTCATTAAAAATTTATTTTGAAGGTTTCAATTTTGAAAGTACTAATACTTAAAAGAAAATTTAATAATGCATTTTTTAAACAGAATGTAACTTAATATGGTCATATGTAGGTTAAATATAAAATACTAGCTGAATACCCGTGCTTCGCTACGGAGTACATTCATATTAAATACAATGGTCAAGGTATGCAGTGAATGCAAAAACAAAAAAACAAAAAAAAATATATTTATTAAAAAATCGTAACGGATATTTTTATAGACAAAATAATGTAGAAGAAAATATTCAAGTTAAATATAATAGAACATGTTAAAGAATATAGTACAGTTAATATAGGTTAATATAGTACGGTTTGAAGAACATTTCTTTTACTGTATTTTAATATTTTTTTTTGATAATGTCCAATCGTCTGCCGCATTAGAAAGAAAAAAAATATTTTTTCTGTCAATTTATTCCGTTGTTATGCCCGTGATGCAAAATTAATTTAAAGCATCACAAAAAGAAAGGAAACCACGAGATCAGCATTTAATAAATTAAATTCTAAAAATTAATATTAAAAATTCATCAAAAATCAGAAAAGGAAGATAAAGATTCGAAAAAGATTTAATTTTAAAGGAATTTTTATGATTTTTCTCGTGATATACATTTTATAACCTTCAGATTATTATTTTAAAAGGAAACTTTAAAGAATGTTACAAAAACAGCTTAAAAATTTAATTTAAAAAATCTAAGAAGAATTTTTCAAAAATGCTTCTTAGGGTACCCCTACACTATAATAAAAATCGTCATGCAAAATTTGAACCCTTTAAATCCAGCAGTTTGGTCTGTACGTTATATGTCAGTCAGTCAGTCAGTTACGGAACTGTTTTATATAATATAGATTAGCAGTAGAAAAACAGCTAAAAATGTAGCAAAACTTGTAAAATAAATGAGAAATACATAATTAAAATTACAAATTCATAACAGAGTAAGGACTCGTACACATTGCTGACAGTCAGCGATAAAAATTTTAACCAATCACAGAGCTCAAAGCAATGATACGTCAAATCAATCCCAGGTTATGTTAACAATCCCAACACCAATAGAGGTACTCTACGTTATATATGGTAACCTTAAAAAGGAAATTTTGTTTAAAAAACTTTAAACTGATAATCGTGATAAAATTAAAATAGAAGACGTGGTTAAACGTATTATAATGGTTATTTTCAATAATTTCATGTCAATGTATTTTTTTCATTTAGTTATCATATTCTACTGGTACTAATGAAACATTTTTATCACGTGTCGCATAATGATGAAATTAAAGATATTCGTCCACGTATACAAATATTCCTCAACTAACGACCGAGATAGGGATCGAGACAGTGGTCGTATGTTGAGTTGGTCGTAAGTCATTTCAAACAATTTTTTTGTATATATACAATGTACATATGTATGTTTTACTTTCATACATACATACGTAATTGAAAATGCATTGTTTTTTTTGGAAGACATAAATTTATTCTTCGTCATCACTACTTATTATGTAAGTACAATCCATTAGTTCAGAATTTGCGACAGAAGATACGTTGCAAGTTTTTTTTAACAAAGTTATCCAAGGTAGTTTGAACAGTTTGCGTCTTCTATTCCTTGTATATTGTGTGGTAGCAAGCCAGATTTTTCTGAATACGACGATTTTAACTTGTGAATCTTCCTTCATTTGGATCCATTGCTTCTAATTGTTGTAGTCCTTTATAAATATAATGAAAAGCTGAAGCCATTTCTGAAACCAATGAAGGTTTATTTGATTTATCGTGTGGATATCGAAACGATTGCATCATACATTTTTATTATTGCATCATAAATTTTTGCAGTATTGCAGAATATTGCATCATATTTTTTAATAATTATGTAATACTTATAGGTATGTACTGTACATTCGAAGAACAGTATTTTTCAGATTTTTTTTTTATAATTTAAAAATTTCGGTCTTCGAGCGTTCGTCAGTCGAGAAATACCTGTATTGTAAAAAAGGAATTATAATGAGTACAAGTGAGAGGCTATGTCTTTTTTTTTTCTCTGAGCGAAGTAATTACTTTTGATTTGAAATATTTTTTCATCAGAATTAGTTTGAACTTGAATCACGATATTAAAGCCTTAAGCAATCATGAAAGGTATGATAAATGACTTTTTAATCTGAAAAACAATGGGGTAAAAGGAAGACACTCAAACTCTATTTTTAGAGTGATAATAATAACATGCTTAAAAAATTGTAGTGAAAATATATATATATATATATATATTTATAATAAATGCGATGATCAATGTTGGATAATATCCAATCGTCTGCTGCATTAGAAAGAAAAAGATTATTTTTTTTTGTCTATTTAGTTGTTATGCACGTGACGATAAATTTATTTAAAGTACCAGAAAAAGAAATCACGTGATCAGCATTTAATAAATTAAATTCTAAAAATTAAGCTTTAAAATTTCACCAAAAAATCAGAAAATTGAGGTAAAGGTTCGAAAAAGATTTCATTTTAAAGGAATTTTTATGATCTTTCCCGTGATATAAATTTTATAACCCTAAAATTATTATTTTAAATGCAAACTTAAAAAAAGTTACAAAACAGCTTAAAAATTTAATTTAAAAAAATCTAAGAAGAATTTTTCAAAAATCTTTCTTAGTGCACCCCTACACCATAAGAAGCATCGCCATGCAAAATTTCAGATTTTTAGGTCCAGCGGTTTGGTCTGAGCATTATATGTCAGTGAGTCAGTTACGGAACTGTTTTATATATATATATATATATATATATATATATATATATATATATGTATATGAAACAATAACCTTTCACTTTCATTAAATAAGACGTCTAGTCGAAATTCTTTCATTTTATCTCAATAGAGTATCGCCCCTTAATCCAAAGTTTGATCTAGAGTTAAACTAAGTAATCGATTATATTTCCCCCTAATCCACGTGTAGAGAGAAATCTTATGTAACATAGAATGTTCCAGGAGTCTGATGCAATATCACCTCATATGACGTGTGAGGTCAGATGTCTTCAACTGGCCAGTTAAAAGTTTTAACCTGACCGCAGCCCCATACGCAGATAGCGTTCTCCGCAGCTTTTGTGTGTTCTACCACGGTGCTGTCAAGATGTAATTTTTGGGCGCGCTGCGACCTTTTGTCTTGTATATGTGTTCCGGCAAACTTCGGAATAAGCCATTGTGCCCTCATTAATGCACAGATATGACTATGTGTAACTTAATGTAAAGAAGGTATGATGTTCCCCGGAAGTTCCAAGAAATAAAATATTCGAGATGAAAGCGCCTCTTCCTTGATCCGGATTAGTGTTGTGTTAATTCCTCACTACTACCTAAAAGACGTTTATTTCAATCCCTCCGGTCTATTTCTCCTTTCCATATGCCTTCCTACCTTGTGCCATGACTACAGAACGTTTTGGAATATCACGAGTTCCCCATCCTGATGTTCATCGCCACCGTTAACATTATATATATATATATATATATATATATATATATTCGGAGCTTTTCTGATCTTCGTTATTCTATTTTATAACTACTAACCATTAGTTTACCAAACTAATGGTTATTAGTACTAAACCATTAGTTTATTCATACCCGAATGTGTGCGGATCACAGTATGAAGGCTGATTTTAACCCGGAGTCCTGGGGGCAAACAGTATTCAATATTTAGAAATACTGCCGTTGACAATTGATCGAGAACAATTGGCGGTTTCTGTGATGTCTGGTGTACTGCGCGGGGTATTTAATGGTAAACACGTACAATGTCATTTAGATTTCTGGCTTTGTACATGTTGAAAGACAAACTCTGTAAGATTTATTGATTAAATAATAATGAGCAGCAATCGCATCATTTAATGTGTCGTGTGCTATAACAAGTTTGGTTCACTATTCTAGAAGAAGTTTATATAATTAACAATGGTAAACTAATCAAAAATTCAGAACCCAGTGATGAGACATGGTGCTGCTAAAAGTTCCTGAGGCACAGGCACACACACACACACACATATATATATATATTATCTATCTATCTCTATATATATATATGTAATGGCACGGGCGCGGGCCGACGAAGGAAGGCCTGAGTGGTATTTCTTTTTGAGGTAAAGATGGATGACTTGTCGCCCGGCCGTGCATCACATATGTTTAATTTTCTTTCCCGCTTTTCATCTCACCCTCGGACACATAAAACACCGCAACGTTAATTTAATTACATCTTTATTTTTAAGATACACAATACAACTTCTCGGGGCAACTTACAAATCAAAAAAGCTTTTCATGTACGTGATACCAAACCTTATATAAACTTATCTCGTCATGTGATCGTAGTAGGGTTTAATTGGTTAAAAGTTAGGAAAAGGCGTGACAAATGCGCTAGAGCATTTAATTTTCTACCCACGCCAAGCAAGTTTAGTTTTCGATTAAAACAGGCAGCCATTTAATTTTTTCTCTAGAGGTTATTAGAACTTAGAATCAAAAACGAAATTTAGCTCGTACGCCTAAGGGAATTTAGAATAATGTTAGATTTTAAAATGGTATGGGGTTTTTAATGTTATATATATATATATCTGTGGCTTGGTTCTAAAAGGGCCAATGTCAAAATTGTTGTTTTCGATAAAAAGGCATTCAAAGATAACGAACATTTTGTTAAATGTTATATTATAGAGTAATATAGCTCACTTCTACCCAGACTTGGGTGTATATAATTTGAAGTGGTACTCTAAATGAATTTGATGCAAACACAGTTTATACATGAAACAATGTTTATTGAATTCGTTGCACATATAGAATTTGCTTTTACAGCAATAAGCATACGTACCACTTGTACGGAATATATAAATGCAGCTTTCAAGAACAATATATTTTTCAATACTCACGAACAGTAAGTCAAACCAGCAGTACTGCCACGTAAACTTCGGGCTCCCAAAGCACTAGCTCAGGATAGTACTGGAGCTGCATACCTCGTAGCTCCCTATCGCTTATCTATCAACTTTAACAACCTTCTTCAACCCTAACCACCTTTTTCAACCCTAACAACCTTTTCCAACCTTTTTTATTAATGACGCTGCATGGTATTTATACTAAGCGCGTATGCCGAAATTAGCATATCTCAAGCAGCTTCTTTAATTCATTCACTCAAAAGTTCGATTCTTGTGAATCGAATCTTGTGTATACCTTACAATATCTTTCTTATATTACGCGTCACATTATTATTTTTTTTACTTGTTCATCTGTTAGTGTAAAAAACATTATTTTTATCGTATAAATTTTTTTTTATCTGTCATTATTTTCTATAAAACATATGCCTTTGGCCCTTTTTAGATCTAGAGTTACTACCTCTTAAATGACATTGGCTGATATTATAATGGAAATATAATCTCTTTCTGTTTGTTATTTCACATTAGCCTTCTTAGAATTAAAGATTTACTAAAATGGAAACTTTTGTTATAAATAATTCAAAATCTGAAAAAATTGATATTGGCCGTTTTAGAACCAAGCCACCGATATAGTATAGAAAGCCAGAAATCTAAATGGATGTATATGTTGATTATTAAATCTTTTCGGATTAGAGCAGCTGTTTCGAGTCGCATCCCTTTGCTGCTAGTGTATGAATTCTTATTTGTCTCGATTTACTTTACATATAATTAGATCGCCTTCTGGAGACATTATGCACACATATGAGTGTAGCTAGGGATGCTTCTTCTAGCATGTTTGGCCGAAGGCTGTAAATGTCTTACAATGCATTTATACCAATAATAGACGACTGGAATTGACCCTATCTGGTTTGAAAGAAATAATACTAGTAATATAATACCTTTGAAAATGCGAATAGTACTTACGAAGAACGTACACATGTGGAGCTTTTAATAGAAGAGGATAGATGTAATTAACCTTTCTAAAGTGCAGCCAAAATTGTGGGATGGTTAGCACACTATGCTTACAGTGGATGAGCCATTACTAAGACTGCTCTGTACTAATCCTATTGGATTCGCTCACCTATGGAGAAAACGTGTCTACTATTTACAGCTACATAAATGCTGATAATCCAATAAAAATTGCATTTTCAGACAGCCTGAACTTTTCTGCACTTTTCAACAGGAATCATTTTATAAGCTTTAAAATATTAATTGCATATTTTAAAAAAAGCGAAAAATATCCCCAGGCGTAAAATTTCTTTCAATATTACGGAGTACAACTTAAAAAAAAATCTTTAAATCCAAATCGGCAATCCTTGAAGAAATTTTCTCCATAGGTTAACTTTGAGGGTGAGCGAATCCTATAGGGTGAGTACATTGCAGCCTAAAGACATAGATGTTCCTGTGTTTCACCTAATAGTCAGTATTCGTAATAAAGTAGTCTACTCATTTAATTTCCTCGGGATGTATGCTTACCGCATTAGAAAAAAGTATGCTCATTCATTAACAGTTTATACAGAACCTTCCAGTTTCTTGCAAAACTAAAAAGAATATAGTCACCAGTTTGGCAAAAGTTTGGCAAAGAAACTATTTTATGTGTAATGCAGTTTCCAAATAAGCAAAAAACAGTAAATTTCTTAATTGCAAGGAATATATCATGTTCGAGATCCTAATTAAAACTGCATTTTTTTCCAACGATGCGTAATTAATTAAGAATATATTCCAGGGGATTCAAAGCATTAAAAAGCGGTAACTCTGTTTTTCGCGTGAATGATTCTAGGAAACTTGATTTTTAAAACTGAAACTACTTTTTTGTCAGTGACTGGAAATTTTAAAATATTGCCTACTCACAGAAACAACATGGTAGCTGTTAAAAATGAAAGTATTTCTTCCAATTATTTTTGCTCCATAAGTTTTCAGACTTTACTAAAAGTTCTAGTGTTTTTCAAAAAATAGTTCGGAAAGGAGTTTCTTTTGGAGAAACTGAATTCATGCGGAAAATCAAAATAAAATTAAACGACATCTGATCGTCAAACCGCTGATATGTTATATTGAGTAGTCACAGGAATCTATTGAAAAAAAAAAGAATTAGTTTTGACGTTATCCCACGTTTTATTTTATTTCCCTTATCGACGAATGGCTAAGAATCTTAATGGAGTCGAGAAGGTTGAACATTTAAAATAATCGCTTCAAAACACATTTATCACTTTTCTTTTGGATCAAGGGAAGGGAATGATAAGATATGTGTATTTATTTTAAGATTCCTTGAAAAATTTGCTTTCGAAATGGGTGTAAGTTGTTGCATATAAAATGCATAAGTTAGAAAAATATAGGAATTGGTTTGAAAGTTTAATATAAGTGATATAAATCAAACTTTTAAATTTTAGTTTAATCTCGGCAATACAAAAAGACAGAATGTTAGGATTTTCCGTAGGATGGCTTTTAATTATTATTACATCTATAGCATTTCGGCCTCTTTATAGCGATTGCACTTTATTTATTATGTAGTTTTCTTTTTCTGTCTTTTATGTTAATACTGTTCTCTCTTCTGATTGGCTTATTTCTATATATTACAAACGCTTTCGCAACCGAAGGTTTGCAAAATGAAAGATTATGTCAATTCACTTATACAAGGGGAACGAGCTGTTTAAAGTTGTTATGCTAGCTTTGTGGGCGTAAGTGATAGAGTAGTTAAGATGAAGAAGTTACGTTAGATGTAGGGGAACTTGTTGTACCATAGACCATATGTACCTTGGTCCTAGGCCATCTCCAGCTCTACCCGTTTAGCTGTTTTGTAAGTGGTAATCGTAATTTATGTAAGTGCCACCAGAGCTCCTTAATGCACCTACAATAAAAAAGGCCTTCTTATTTCATTTTAACCGTTAACCGCATCTATTAAGTCTCTTGGCCTTAAAATATTTTGATGTTTTAATTTTGTTTTCTCTCGAGATCCTAACAGCATTTAATACAAAACGAATGCCATTCCAAAATTTCAGTTTGGCCCGCTCAAATCTTGAATACTGCAGTCTTATTTGGGATCCATATTATAATAATAAAATAAATATTTTAGAGCAGGTACAGTCTAAATTTATGCGATACTTATATTATAAAACTAATTACTATTGTCCTCTGGATTTGTCTCCATCTTTCCTGCGTAACATTTTTGATATTCCCAGTTTAAAATCCAGGCGTGATCTTTCCTTTATGTTATTTTTTATAAAGTCATTAATAATATTATCGATTGTGTTGAAATTCACAATTGCATTTAGCTTGCTGTGCCGAGCAGATGTCTTCGTGAGCGGCATTTATTTGTAAATGTCTACAGGAAATTTAATTACATAGGTAATTTCTCTTTGTACAAATTTTATAAATTTTTTAACCATCTTTCAGAAGACCTTGATATTTTTAATATGCCCTTTACTGTTTTTAAGGCTAAATGTTTGCAACATCTGTATTCGTAATTCATGTATTGTTTTGTGTATTGTATATGTATATATTATTTATGTAGCTTTGTATGTTTGTTTTGGTGTTTCTTTTGTCTGTGTGTTTTAAGTTTCATCTTCATGCAATACTGTAAATGGAATTTTCTGTAGTGTGCATTTTGAATAAATAAATAAATAAATAAAAACTTTTTCCACCCTTTAGAAACATATTAGTCACAAAATCATGACTTTAACGTAACATCCAGGTTGGACGAAAGGACAACTGTTTGGAGTGAGATCCTGTTGTACCCCGGACAAGGAATTCTTTTTTATTTTGGTCCTAGGACCCAGGTACAGCTTCCCGCTGTTTATTCCCCATTTTATGAGTATTTATTTTTAACTGGTTCCCTAAGGCGGGAATCATGTCTATTCATTAAGACCACCAATCCCTAAGACAGCAGCAGAATATATTTTTGAGGGTTGATTTGACAGCTTACAATGTAAATTGCAATTTGTGATTTGCTCATTGTTTTTATAATTAGATTAAATCAATCAACTTGATGAGTTTTCTTACATCCTTAATCCAGAGTTATGATAAGGTGAAAATTTTTACATTTGAAGGGATAAAAATAAAAATCAGTAGGACCACGGCACAACGCCCCGTTGTACCTTGGTACTAAAGGCTTTTTAATTCTAAACTGTCCCAAAACCATGAAAATAATTCACATGAAAAATAATTAAAATTACAAGGTAACCCTTATATTCTGAATAATAAAAAATAGAATTTTTTATGTACTACATGGATGAAAAAAAACCCCATTGAAATATGTCCGAGGTACAACAGGTTCCCCTACTATCTGATGAAATCTAAACTATACACTTTTAAGATAAACAACATAATTTTAATTTTATTTTTGCAGTAGGTAGGTAGTTGTTTAGGTTTTGGAGGACAAAAACTAACCTACCAATCTGAGTTGCTAATTTAATTTTTTTAACTGCATACTACTCATTATGAGGTTTTTATACACATATGTGTTCGGTCTGCATACGTTAACCTTAACAAATATTTGACATGCAACACTCGTATTAAAATCCCATATTTAAAGTCCTAATTTTAAAAGAAGAGAAAAATTTGAATATTTATGTTTAAAGTCCCCAGTTTCCCCTTTCATTTTACAAATTATACCTGACTGTTAATCTTTTGAGTAGATCCTAAAGATAACATCCCATTAGTTTTATTTATTATGTATATTTGTTAATCTCAAGAAAACATCACAGAAAAATAAGCAAAGCTCTTTGGTGCATTCTTTTGTTTATTGCGAATACACATGGCTAATCTTCAATCCTAATATTTTCCACGAAAAATATCCGAAGTTCTTAATGTTTTTTTAAAGTGAGAAAACTTATCCTCAGCTTAAATGGAAAAGAAAAAAGCAAATTTGAAAGGGCAATTTTTTTTTTCATGGAAAATCTCTTCTATTCTATTTTCATTCCATCTTTTCTATTTCTACCATCTGGATATGTCTCTGGCAAAGATAAATGGATAATTTTTTTCCCCGTAAAAGATATCAAAATAATTTTTCTCCCTCTTGTGGAGTGTTTACGGTCTAGGGAAATATTTTTCAGTCTCATGGTTGTGAAAAACAATTTTAGCGAATTATGGGAAATATTTAATGCTGAAAAATATTCTCCTCCAGACTAAAAAAAGTGTTAACCGACTGAAAGTAAATACTTAACTATATATTACAATTAATTAAGGAACGTAAAGCTTTAATAATAATATGGTTTTTCCAAAGACGTGTAACCGAAACTCTGAAAAAAAGGTGTCCACAATGATTTATGACATAAATTGTAGCAGTAATCAGGTGATTGACAACTGAAAATTAAAAGTCATTTTTAATTGTTTTGTGAAATACAGACGTTTAGGACGTTTGGGCCGTTTAGACGGGACGATGGGTATTTGTGTCCATTCCTTCTGCAAGAATGTCGTCAGCTCAGCTGTAAATTTCGGACGTGGTTCCCTGGTTCGTAAGCGTCGCTCTAATTCTTCCCACAAATGTTCTATATTCTATGGGGTTTAGGTCGGGACTCTGCGTAGGCCCTGGAAGACGTTGTAAGGTATACACAAGATTCGATTCACAAGAATCGAACTTTTGAGTGAATTAAAGAAGCTGCTTCAGATATGCTAATTTTGGCATACGCGCTTAGTATAAATACCACGCAGCGTCATTAATGAAAAAGAAGGGGAGGTTGAAAAGGTGTTATGCTGCGCTAGTGCTTAGCGGGCCAGAAGTTTACATGGCAGTACTGCTGGTTTGACTTACTGTTCGTGAGTATAAAAATATATTGTTCTTAAAAGCTGTATTTACATTCCGTACAAGTAGTACGCATGCTTAGTGCTGTAAAAGCCAATTATATGTGCAGCGAATTCAATAAACATTATTTCATGTATAAACTGTGTTTGTATATAATTCAAATAGAGTGCCACTTCAAATTATATACACCCAAGTCTGGGTAGAAGTGATCATAGATTCTCTATACTGGCTCCCGAAAAATATATATACCCTGGTAGTTAGCGTTACATTTGTAACGAATAACATAATTGAAATTAAAAACTGTGTACTGTGTACTTATATTGATAAAATTGTTGCAAGTACTTATATACTATTTAAAAAATGAGTGTTGTAGAACAAAATCCTGCTGGAAATTTTCCTCGGGTAATTATGGTTCAGCAAATTGCGCCATTCGAAGCCACCTTCAATGGCGGCCCCTCAAGCCAATTCCTAAAGAAAATTGAGCATTACTTTCAGCAACAATGCACCCCAGAAGGGGATAAACTTAAAATTGCTCTAGCCGCTTTAAGAGGTAGTGCATATCAGTGGTACACGTGTATGAAAAGCAGTAATCTGATTTTTGACTATTTGTCATTCAAGCAACAGTTTCTTAGCGTTTTTCCAAAGACCTTTAATCAAAGTGAAATTGAAGCGGAAATTTATTCGCTAAGGCAACGTGAAGGTCAGTCTGCATTAGATTTTGCTACAGAAAAGATTTCCAAGTGTGAGGAATATTTAGAAGAGTTGACGGAAGCGATAATCTTAAAAATAGTTATCCAACGTTTGAAGCCAAGTGTTCAAGATTTTTTAGATAATCAAACAATTACAAGCAAGGTTACCCTCCTTCAAGCTTTAGCTAAGTATGACAATAGACATTTCTTCGCTACCCCTCACCGTCATTCAGGTACGAGAAGTTTTATACAGCCGCGCCAAAATTTTTCGCGAGTTTCAAACCAGCAGCGTAAGCAGTACCGCAGGCAAAATAATAGAAGCGCACGGCATGATAATGAAATTAGTGCACTTAAAGAAAATATGCAAGCACCTTACTTGCACTGGCAAGTTGATTCACATGATATGGTTCAACCTGTTGAAACTGTGTGGTCAAATGTAT
The DNA here is from genome assembly GCA_907164885.2 of Dolomedes plantarius. Taxonomy (NCBI): domain Eukaryota; kingdom Metazoa; phylum Arthropoda; class Arachnida; order Araneae; family Dolomedidae; genus Dolomedes; species Dolomedes plantarius. Next base: position 68,563,194 of record OU015492.1, read on the forward strand.
TATTTTGTCCGAGTAGTAATCATTATTTTGAGAATAGTGAAAGTCAGGGTATTTTTGTGGCTTATAAAGAAAGTGAGTCTAGCTGGAATGATGAGGTAATTCCAGTACAAATTTCAGAAAATAGTGCCGATACTAATGCTAGTGGTTTAGAAAATAAATCATCTGACACTTCTATTAATGCTATACCTGATATTATTAATGCTATACCTGATATTATTGATGCTATACCTGATATTTTAGATGATATTCACACATCTGTTAATGAAGGAAATTTAGTAGATGACGAAGTATGCGTTACGGAAGTTAGTGAATACTTATTAGTTGACGACAATAAAAATTCTTTAAACGATAGTAGGAACTTGCTAGGTGATGATATTATTTCAAGTTTCCAGCCGAATGGGGATTGTGTAGGCCAGGTTGATAATATGGTTTTAAATAAAGTACATGAAAACCAGACTGAGAATCAGGATGAAAAGTTGACACAGAGTTATACTGTAGGTAGTTTAGCTGATGCTTCGGAAGTTATAGAGAAAGTTTGCAATAAAACGCACGAGTACGAAAAGCTTAATCTTCCTAAAACTGAAGCAGTGTTAAAGAATTTAAATGATAACGATTCTGATGTCGCAAGTTTCAAAGAAACTTTTTTGTCAAAAGAGGATAAAACTAAAGTTAAGGGGGATAAAAAACGTGAAAAAGAGCCTTCAGGTTCCAGCATTAAAACTGCAAATACTGTAGTAATTAAGGCGGTAAACAAGAAGTCGTATAAGCACAAATACGAAAAACAGAGTCAGGTTGTTGAAAAACATGACACAAGCAGCGAGATAAAGCCAGTTACTAAACACGTTGGTGCGGCGTATAAGTTTCAAAAAATAGAATCTGCATTAAAATTTAATACCGATACAAGCAAAAGTACGAAGAAAGGTAAAGTGTGCACTACAAAAACTCCATCAAAGGAGGAATGCGTCTCTGATAAGGTACACAAGGTTATAAAAAGGAAGAATGACAATTTTAAAGCTCCTTTGCATAAGTACAGGGAACGCAAGATATCAGCCGCCCAGCAAGGTTGGCCTCCTCCCAAGAGACCTCCTGTCCATCGTCAAGCCGGACCAGCGCCTCAGGACCAACGACCTGCTGCACGAAGGATGCCCACACGGTCAACGAACCCCTTTACTAGGACTGCGACCATCAAGAGAGGTTCAGCGGATTGGACAAACTGGTGCAGTGAAGTTGCTGCATTCATGAGGAACAAGTCTTGTATCAATTCTCTTATTCTAACTCCCACCCTTTAATAAAATCGAACCAAATTGGTTTGAAGTTCCCCAGTGTATATACTGTGTAAACATTTTGAGGGGAAGTGGTGAGGCACTGAAAAAAAACGGTATACTGTTGTTTTATAAATTTTTGAAGGGGACATGTAGTGAAAAAAAAATACATACTAACTACAGATAACAAACAACTAACATACTAACTTCGCAAATCATAACACATGTACATTATAAATTGGGGGAGAGCAGATACAGTCAAGAAATGTCATGCTGTGCAATTGTGTTGTCACTTTTAATTAAAATAGATATTTTAGGGCGCAGTTGGCCAGCCTAGTATCCGCAACTCTGCAAATCCACTGTGTAATGGTGTCACCTGGACCCTTCGGGGTTAGTTTTGTAAAATGGTAGTGGCGTTTTTCCCCCACACAACGTGTGGAAGGTTTTTTGGCTTTGCCACCCATTATGTAAAAAGTCAGACCAGCACGCGTTTTCAATTAGTTAACTGAAGCCGTTCAGACCTCAGTTACCTAATTTTTTTTTTCGAGGGAGGCCAGTGTAAGGTATACACAAGATTCGATTCACAAGAATCGAACTTTTGAGTGAATTAAAGAAGCTGCTTCAGATATGCTAATTTTGGCATACGCGCTTAGTATAAATACCACGCAGCGTCATTAATGAAAAAGAAGGGGAGGTTGAAAAGGTGTTATGCTGCGCTAGTGCTTAGCGGGCCAGAAGTTTACATGGCAGTACTGCTGGTTTGACTTACTGTTCGTGAGTATAAAAATATATTGTTCTTAAAAGCTGTATTTACATTCCGTACAAGTAGTACGCATGCTTAGTGCTGTAAAAGCCAATTATATGTGCAGCGAATTCAATAAACATTATTTCATGTATAAACTGTGTTTGTATATAATTCAAATAGAGTGCCACTTCAAATTATATACACCCAAGTCTGGGTAGAAGTGAGCATAGATTCTCTATAACGTTTTACTCCATATCTTGATACCACTGCTTGATAGAGGCTGGAACATGACATGGAGCGTTGTAGTCCTGGAAGTAATATTCGTCCATTCCATAAAATTGCCAGAGCGTAGGAAGAACCTGATTGTCCTAAATGTCCACGTAGGCTTCGGCGTTCAGTTTACCAGGAACAACTTGCAAAGGTTTCAGGCCATAGGACGAAAAATACCTCCAAACAAGTACACCACCACCACCGAATTTGAGAGTTGGAACGATGCACTGAGGAAACAGACGTTCGCCTGCATTTGCTGAACTCAAGCACACCCATCCTACTGGAAGAGCATGTAGCGTGACTCGTCGCTCCATAAAAGTTTTCTAGTGTTCCACAGTCCAGTTGCGATGTTGCAAACACTAAGCGAGTCTGCCGGCTTTGTGGGATGGGGTGATGTTTGGTTTGTGTGCGGCAACACATCCATGGGTTTTGAGGGCGTGCAGTTCTTTCCGCAAAGTAGGGGTGCACCGTAACCCCTGCTGCCTGTTGAAACTCACTGTTGATGATTTGCTATGGTTTCTTGTGGTTCTTACGAATCTCACGTTTCAGGACACGCCGATCCCATTCGGTCAGTTTACGGGGACGACCAACGTGTGCAGTTCGTGTCCCACCTTCCGTAGTCTTCCACTTCTTCACGACATCACCAACAGTTGACCGTGGCTGGGATAATTATACCGCAATTGTGCGAATAGACTTGCTACTAATGTGACAACCAACTATAACACCTCTTTCAAAGTCACTTCCTTTCGTTTCGACATATTGTCACAATTTCACACAGAACTAACGACGTCACCACTTCGCGTATCGTACTTAACCTTAACGCGTACTCACAAGCCACGAGCGAGCACTGGATTTGCATAAAATCCAACATGAAGTTGGATTTTATGCAAATCCGCTGGCGTCCGGTCGATTATTGTAGTGTAGTGTAAATACGGAAATGCAAAACATATAACGTCTCACAAAGCTGTGAGTCAATCTTATGACGTGAGAAAAACATTTCAAGGTATAAACAAACATTCAATTAACATTAGAGATGGTATCAAAAGTTGGATTTGATGGGCAACTAAGGTAAAAATCTAAACACATAAAAGCTTTTTTGATCTCCGAGGGAAATAAATTTAAAAGGATTAATAATTAAATGACTACACTCTACCGACTTTAGAACTACAGATTCCAAGAAAGTATGACCACGATTGACTGATATAAAAAAATAAAGAACGTGATTGATCTTTTAAAACTAAAGCGTTGTAAGTTATTCCAAACCTTCAACCATTCAAGACTTTTCCATCAGGCGAAATTCCAGAACATTTCCTTATACATCACGAACATCTGTCATGGAATAAATACAGAAAGTATTTTGAAGAGTCAACGAAAGATTAATTGCATCATTCATTTGTCATACACAGACACTTCATTGCCTATAACAGTTAATGACACAGCTGGAGTTACCAATCTTCACGGGTTGTAACATATTTGTTCAGCAATCGCGGCTCTGGCTCGTAATGTGACATGCCTCTGTGACGCAACAGCTCTACTGGTAGCACGATGTGGGTTTATTCAAGAGATTTTGATTTGAAAAGTCATGGAACATCTTGTTGTATGAAGTATAGAAACGTTACAGTTGATTAATATTATTTTGACTTAAAAGAGATTTTAACTGTCATAATAACCGATCATGACCCGATTTCAGTTTTATTCTATTGTATTTTAAATACGTAAATAGGTGAAGAATATTAAAACAGAAAGCACAGCTTCATAAAAAAAGCATAAATTTTACAATTAGTTTTGAATGTTAGTTCATCTTTAGGCCTTGGAGAATTAATCACAATTGAATTTTCCGCAGAGACAATTACACACTATGTTCTCTGGCGTGAGGAAGCACTATAATAATTATTTCAAAACCTTACTACTTGTCTATTTTAAAGACAGTCAAAATTTAAATAGTAGAATATTTATTTGTTTGGCTCTGAGCTTTTGTGAAACCTAATTACACGAACAGGGTATTGAGAAATCGATACCCCTGAAATGCAGGCGAAGAGTTTTGAAATTTTGTTTCCAAAATAATTAAAGGAGAATTTGAAACAAAATCGGTATCTGATACACAAGCTTTAAACAAACCGGGCAGTATAATATTGCTTTAACAGATATTAGAGCATTGCAGTACGAGGCCTCAGTGAACTGTTCTTTTTTTCCCTTTTCAGCCTTTATACACTTCAATCGAGGCTTCCTTACGTATGACTGGAAAGGACGAGTCAGGGGAACTAAACATAAAAGACAATGCGAGAAAACCAAGGAGTTAATAATAATAAAGTATTTTCATTTCACCAAATTCAGTACGGAAATCTTATGATCTTACACACGTAGACAAACATGGTTTATACGTAATATGTATTTTAAGAGCCTATGAACGATAAATAATAACCACAAGTCTCGCTTAACACTTCGCTCAACACACACACTCCAAAAATATTCTTTTCTGTTAAGGATATTTTTTGAGTCGTTCGTCCCTTGGAAATGAATCTAATTTTCTGTGTCCGTTGATCCATCCACAAAATGAATTCATTGGCTATTTTATTGTGGGAGCCCCATATAGGTGAGTATACACTACTCCTTATCAGGAGAGAGAACGGGAGCGTCCACGCCTTACAAGGGATTCGAACCCGATCCCACACCGTAGAAGCCCGAGACGCTAGTCACAGTACAATGTGGGTGGTACAATCATAGCTGAAAATTTAAAAAAAATGTGATGTTAACTGATTCACCCCATAAGTAAGTAATTTGCATCTGTTATTAAATTACCACACTTTTGTTTACATATTAGCACGTGGCACTATTTATTGTCAGACACAAAAGATTAAATATTGAAGGACCATGAAATACTCTTTTGAGAGGTTCAATTGATATAGTGGGAGACAAAAATATTCACAAGAAATATATATTCCTATCCAAAATTCGCTAAAGTAGCAACACTGTCTAAAACGTGTTGGAAAATAATATTCCATTGCTGTGGGAACCAAGAACATGGTCATTCTTATTGGTCATGGTCTTTCTTACCTATTTTACATGGTTGAACTATTTTAAGCCAAAAGAAAATAAATCTCACACCTTACAAAAGCAAATCATGCTCCGTTTCTAGACATTTTTAAGAACTGGGTTATCCTTTTATCCCTCTCTTACCCTTTAATGTTGAAAAATTTTCTTTTCATAGTAGTGGTCGGTACGTGAGAGGAAACCATGCGAGATACATAATAATGAGAGAAGTGGGGTATATGTTGTATCCATCTAGGTTAATATTACACAAGAAATAGATTTATGAATACCAATATGCCTTATCGCAAGAGCTACGGTAATTTTTAAAGAATATGTAAATTATTACATTGGAAGTGGAAAAATATATTTTCTTGGTCGAAAAACCTTGTGTAGCAGCGTTTGTTTTTCGCAATATATTCAACATATCAAAGCGAGCCATTAAGGAAAGAGAAACGCTTTATATAAAATATTTATAGAAATGAATTTACAGTAAAAAATGCTATAAAAGCTAGCGAACAAAAGATACGAAGAGAAACTATTCTAATCAATTCATAACTAAAGTATCCAAGTACTTTTGTAAATATTTCCAAGACTTTGTATACAAAAGCAACGCCTGTATACAGAAGTACCGAACTTAAGAATTTAGCAGAAAGAAAACATTGCCGCTTCACGTAACAGAAAATCTACAAAGGGGAAAAAAAGCAGTCGAGAAATCGCAAAAAAAAGAGAGAATGAAGACCAAGGAGCTGAAAACCAGAGCAAAAACAAGTAACGAAAGAAAGCATAGGAAGAAAAAAAATGGAAACAGAAACCAGAAAAGGTTGAAGAAATGCAGATAACAGAGAACTGAAAGAATGATACAAAGAACACAAAGAATGATATAAACGAACTAGACATAAAAGATAATTAGACGTTAAGAAAAGGATATTTAATTAACATCAGAATTTAATTGTAAACACGTGTTAGTAAAATGATAATTGCATATAAAAGCTAAATTAAAATAGTATAAAAATAAATACAGTATGTAAAATAAAACATACATGCTGTATGCAAAATTAATTCTAATACACACTTATGAACTTCGTATAGATGTTGGCAAATTTTTCATCTGTGATATATTTTGTTATTAATCAGTTAAATAATATATAATAATTTAATTCCATAAGAAGAAAATATACATATCTACTGTCTGTTATTTTTAATTCTGTTTCGAAATGAAAGTTGTACTATTCTATTAGGCTCAAAGCTATAACTATTACATTCTATTATTTCATAAACAATTAAACTCTTACAGTATACTTAAAATGTTATAACTAATTAATTTATACGTAATATATTATACAGTATACTTATTATATTACCTATCATGGCATTTGCAGGCAATACGTTAGGTAAACAGGGATTAGCTAATTTTACTCATCGGTCTGAATCAGAGTAAATTGATTTATAGAGAATTCTTACTATTGTCAATATTAAGTAAATTATCTTAAAGGGAATTAATTTATAAATAATATACTAACTGAAGAATTTAAAGAAATCAATAAATATTTTCTTCATAATAATATAGAATTAAACGAAAAGTCCAACGATAAATTTTCTTTTAAGAAAACTTCAGTTCTTATCACCTGAACTAAGTAAAAAATACCGAAGAGTACTTTTAGAAACAAGAAATATATTTCTCACAGCAACGGTATTGCATCAAACTTTATTTCCTCTTCTTTGTTAACCAAAGAACATAAAATGATGTTTTTCAAACATAGCATAAAAACGTGCTCCAATCTACTCGTGAGGGAAGAAGAAAAATATTTGGCCTGAATGTAATCTGCTGCAATGGTGCAACGTGAAAGCATTCAAAATTATTTCTTATTCAAGCTTGTAGTATCCATCATGTCATTCTTGAGATCGTACATTATTTTCGTGATGCGAAACTTGCTCGGAGATCTAGAGGTTTTTTAAACGGAGACGATGATGATATATTGAAATAAAATTGAAGGTGACTTTAAAGCGAAACAATTTTTGATATGAAATTGTTTACTTGATGCATTCCTTTATTTATGAAATATGTATCTGCTCGTATATGCCTATCTCTCTCTCTCTCTCTCTCTCTCTCTCTCTCTCTCTCTCTCTATCTCTCTCTCTATATATATATATATATATATATATATATATATATATATATATATATATATATATATATATATATATATGTATACATGCATATATATACGTACGTGCACACACATACACATATATATACATACATATATGTATATATATATATGTAGATATGCATATATATATATATGTGTGTGTGTAAGAATTAATTAAGAAAAGTACAATAATTAAATAATTTACAGGGGGGCTTCAAGATAGTCAATTTCGTGGCGTAATTCGCCACTATTTTCGTATCCTAGTTCGAAACGAGTCGAGAAAAAAGGGGAATCCCCGTTTGTATGGTTGAATTTGAGTGACAGCTGTGGCAGGCCTCAGCCTCATCATCGGTGGTGACGTCACGCGCATGCGCTATGACTTTAGATGGTCTAAAACAACAGGGTTTTCATCAGAGAGCGGGAGTTTTTCAATCAGTTCGGTCACGTGTCACGAGGTGAGATGATTACTTGGAAAATAATTAGCAGATTGAATCGGGGTAGGTTAATAGTTGGAAATAAACTCTTAAGTGAATTCATTTGTAGTTCTTTGCCACAGGTCTTTAATCATTGACTTCCAGAACATTAATAATTAGTTAGGAAGAGATTAAGAAGGAGTAACGTTGGATAGAAGACGCCATAATGGAAGTGGGTAGGATTAAGCTCCGCGTCAACAATCGAGTAGGATTAGCGATCGCGCGAGGGAAAAAATTAAAATTTAACCCCACAGCCTTTTAAATTTAAGTTTAAAATTAAAATTTGTCAAGGTTTTCATCTCTTTCCTCGTGACAGCGTTGATCCGTTGGTGGAAAAGTATAATTTTAGTTTGAAGCTAAAAAAATTTTTGTGCCGACGCCGAGTTCCAGTTCCGGATACCATTTGACTCAGATGATGTTCTTCAATTTAAAATTTGTCCTCTGATGAAATGTGCACAGTTGTGCCTGCCAACGCGATGTTCAAAGATGACGCCTTTCGCATCGGGATTATTTTTTTTCTTCTGAAAAGAAAGTGCCGTGTGATGCCGGTTTTCAATCTGGGTATAATTTCCAAGACTGTTCATCGAGAGTGTTGTGGTACAGAATCAACTAGATATCTGCGACGTTTCCGTGAGATGTTTAGACGAAAAGGTGTTTGCGCATCCAAAACAACTAGCATGATTAATTCCTTTCAAATCGGTGGTGCTGTGTTTGTGCACTTCACGGGCGGCAACATTACGGAATTCTACAGTGATTGTTTACACTAAAGATATTATGATAAACGATGCATCGCGCTTAGGACCAGCTCGATAGAGAAATACACCGGAATTGAAGAATGTAAAGAAGATAAAAATTTATATGCTGGATAGTTAAATTGGTGAAATTAAATTTTTGTTGTTGTTTGATGGGATTAATTAAATTCGGGTAAGCGGATTTTTTATTAAACTTTTATAAGTGAAATGGGTTAAGCTTGTTTTTGAAAAGTAATGTTGGAAATGACAATTTTTTAATGATAATGTTTTTAATCACTGTTAGATTGTAATAAATACGATATGGGTTTTTGATGAAATATTATTTTTTGATGAGATTAGTTTTTGAAGTTATTGAGTATTGTTGTATTTTTAAAACCGATACAATTTTTCTAAGCATAGAGGTTTCCCCACCCAGTTTCACTGAAGACTATGTAACACTTTGGTACAAACATGAGGATTGGGTTATATAAAAATTTACTGACACATTTTCATATTTTTTTTCAGTGGATTTAATGACTGCTGAAAAATTTGTTGTTTTGTGTGAAGGTTTTGCTCGAATTTTGATTAGAAATTTGAGTTTGAAAGACTTATTTCATGTTTTCCAGATAAATTAAATGGTATTTTGACATTGGAAAAGTTTTAAATTTGTTATGTTATGAAATTAAACTGTTAATCCATCTTGTTCTTGGGGAGGGGGGGGGGAAGCAAAGTAATGTGCTAAATTATGAACAATTTAAAAATTTTTTTGCAGATTCTGGTCCCCTAAGTTGATGATGATCTGTTATTCCTTGTATATATTTTTGTGTTTTATTTTCAGTTTCATAAAGTGTTTCTTTCAGTTTACATTGATCTTACAATTTTTTAGGTGTATTTTACTGTATTGAAATAAATTTTATTGATTGTGTGATCTAAAAAAAAAAGAATGAAGTGTGGAATTTGTAGTAATGTAAGATGTCAAGGTTTATGAAAGATTTTAGTCTTGAAAATGGTAAGATTTTGCTAGAATATTGAAAAATGTGAGTTTTTAACATATTTTGTCAATAAATAAAAATGATTTAATGTTTGACCGGGCACGAGCCTTTTTACACATGCCTCCTCAATTCACTAGGATTAGTTTTAAGTAGGTCATTGAGTGATTATGAAAAGTGCATAATAATAAAATTGGAGAAAGGAAATTGTTTTGAGTATTGTAAATAATTTTGAAAGTCGATAAGTTGATTCCATACATTTAAAATCTAATTTACTTTTTCTCATATATTTTTAAAATTCAAATTGTGTATTCTTGGTTTTATTAATTAGGTTGATAAACATTTTATGATGTGTTTTTTGGGTTTTGTGTACAGATGAAGAATAATGTATAGCGTCCAATTTGGTGAATTAATACTTTTATTTTGTTTGTATACAGATTGGGACTTCTACATTAATCAACTTCAAGAATGAGTGTTCGTTGTATTTACTTATATTTGATATTATTGTGTACTACCTTTGATAATATTCTGAGATAATAATGTTCTTTAGAGATTTTATAAATTTTTTGAAATTGATATTGTAATGATTAATATTTCGTCGATGGCAATTATGTCTCAAATGGAGACTTGTGTAAAATGCATCAATACCTCGATTCAATCTGGCTAGGTGCATATAGGAAGAACTTTAGGTTAAAGAAAATTTTCAGTTCCAATTATTGGGTTAGGTTTTAATTTAATTTTGTTGACTGGGGATTGCAGCCCTATTCAGCATTCTGTTTTCGGTTGATAGTTATTTAGGATTTTGAATTTAATTTTGGTGTTTTTCTCTTCTGAAGACTTGCCACATGGAATTAGCTACTCCATTGTGTGCGTGCCTTCAGGGGGACGGGGGGAAAGTTGTAAGGAATTAATTAGGAAAATAACAATAATTAAATAATTTACAGCGGGGCTTCAAGATAGTCAATTTCTTCGCGTAATTCGCCACTATTTTCATATCCTAACGCGTCGAGGAAAAAGGGGAATCCCCGTTTGTATGGTTGAATTTGAGTGACAGCTGTGGCATACCTCAGCCTCATCTTCAGTGGCGACGTCACGCGCATGCGCTATGGCTTTAGATGGTCTAAAACAATAGGGTTTTCATCAGAGAACAGGAGTTTTTCAATCAGTTCGGCCACGCGTCACGAGGTGAGATGATTACTTGGAAAACTAAATTATGTGCGGATTAAATTTTAGGGTAGTTAATTAATAGTTGGAATAAACGTTTTGGATATAATTAATTTGTAATCATTTACCACGGCCTATGTTTACTGACTGCAATATTATTAGTAAGTATTAGGGAGTAATTAGAGGGATCTACGATATAAAGAGAACGCTTCGAGCCGGCATTTAGGCAGGCTCGTCATATATATATATATATATATATATATATATATATATATAGAGAGAGAGAGAGAGAGAGAGAGCTTTTCTAGTAGTTTCCTTGCTAAAACCAGTATATTTTGAACATCCTTCTTTTGCATTCTTAACATTTTGTTTATTTTACTATATGTTTAATACTTCAGACATTTTATTGCGGGTCTTTCATTTTTCTTAATACGGAGGCACTTGCAGTGAGACATTCGCTTTCTGTTAGTGGGAATCATAAAAAGATGCATTCTAAAGTAAGTGTTTCAGCTATTTATTTCATCTGTGCTTTTGTTGTCAAACTTATTAAATTTCCCAGATTCTCTAACAAACTTTCTTGTTATGTACATATGCTGTTCGTAAATTAAGCATTATTGTTTAAGCTGGTATCAGGGGTTGCAACCTGTAACTGAGCAGATATTATTACATTGATTAACTAGTCAGCTAAATCAATCCCTGTGCAGCTAACACATCACCAGAGGATGTTAGATACGGTATAAAGTGAGTTAGATACAATATACGCTTATCTTTCCCTGAGTGTCTCATTTCATAAAATTCCATCTAGATGAATAGCCCGCTTTGTTGGTAAGAGATTTCGTGTAGAAAAAAATGTTGATCTTTTTTTGCAGGGCATTGTCAAAAATTAGATGCAAAGCGGTATAAATTTATTTAAGCCTCAGCAGTGCCGGTATCCTGCGACATCATTGGACAATACTTGCAGCATACATTTGCCTTCAGAACAAGAGTTTTAACAACTCATGCAGACCATGGCCCTGTAAAAAAGTGGCAAACTGTTTAAAAGAAATTTTGCTTAATTTTATAATTTTTATTAATTTTTAATTAAAAAAAATTATATTATTTTCTAATTTTTAAATTTCACTAAATTGCCTTTTGAGTAAATCAAACTTCTATGTTTTGACGCAAATGAATGACTAATTTTTAAATGTAGCTAAACATGAATAATTTACATTATATAAATTTACAGTTGGTCATACTGAAAACATCTATATTTTATTCCTTTTCTGTTACTGATCATCATGTAAATATTAACCAAAGTTGTGGACACCAAAGACATATGTAGAATTGTTATTTCAAACTGAAACGAACTCAGTGATATGTAGATATCTATTGCAAAGTTTTATTGCGAGAACCTTCCCAGTCCCTTCCCAGAACACCCTCTCGGAGTAGAAGAAAATATCAAGATACCCTGGAAAGATATCGCTGAGACAACACCATTTGTTTGCTTTAGATGATTGATCACGTGCAGTGAAAGAGGAAGTAATTAAGAGGTCAGCAAACCAATATTTAATTTGTTGAATAGCAACCACTGAGTACATTCGCTTTATTGTGCGCTAAATGTTGTTCAGATTAAGGAGAGGGAAGAAAATTTGTATTTTTTATCACATGTAATTTGCTGTGTTATTTAAAAAAATCAGAAGACTATAAACTTGATATCTCCAACAGAGTTTATAAGGTTCAGTAAGTTTTATTTTAATATAATAGAACACAAAAGTAAACAAATGTAACGTGCTCGTGAAATGGCATTCATAAGGTATTTTGGTTGATATATTGAGTACAAGTCGGCCTACTGGACGTGATAAGTCTTACACAATTATCTAAGGGAAAAGTTTTTGATTGAGCCTTGATTTTCATTTGGACATAGCCCTAAACACTTCAAAGAAGAAATTATACTAATTTTTATATTTTTAATTTTGGAAAATCTACTAATAATACTTAAAACTTTATATTATTCAGATAAAATATTGGCTTACCAGATTTCAAAAGAAAACTCTTTTTGAACAAAAAAAATAAAAAATAAATAAATAAATAAATAAAAAAAAAAGCATGGAAGTATAAAAGCATGTGGATTTTTTCCCACTGAAATGAGGAACCACATTTTTGGGGATAATAATGAACATAAGTTGACAATTAGCACAAAAGATAAAGAAATACATGTGTGGTTAAATTTGTCTCAGCACATGTTTAATGACCCGTGCCTGCAGCCTTAATGTAAACTACAAAATCTGTACACATTTTGGTAGTCACCTTCTAATTTCCGGTACACAACAGAATGACCACCTGTCTAACTGCTTCCTCTCCAGCCTCTAATCTCCTGCTGATGATGGTTATCATCAGCAACTATATGTGGTATATGTTCAGGTGGACCTTAAGCAAACGGATTTTTCGAGTTGTGCAATGAACAATGGGCATCTAACGAACCTCATGAACAGGTCTCGTATGAAAACATAACGCAACATTGGCTAAGCGTACTCGTCCTGTCGACTGGATATTTTGGGTTCGAGAACGGAAGAAATAAAATAAAAAGGAGAAAATTTAGCTTAATATGTTACAATATGGTTTAAAAATGTCCTTCATTGAAAACAGGTCTTTGGTGGAATTATTAATTTATTCATGTACGTTGGATAGAAATAAATAACACATAATAAGTGCTTCTCTAATTTATTTGCTGTACAGAATTTGGGAATTACTGGCTTAATTTTCCCGAAGGTAACTTCTTAACAAAATTTTTCCTTTTTGAACTTCTGAATAAACTGAAAGTAGGTGAAATAATTATAGGCTGTATCAGAGACCACCGTTATAATATACAAAATTAACTATTATGTAAAATTATCTGTTATTTTTGTGATTCATCATATATTTGCTCATTAATCATCAACTTCAGATATTTCCAACTCATTAACTTTGGATAATCATTTCTGAATTATGCTGGCAATAAATTACATCTCATTATCACCTTTTCTCCGGTATCTCAAGTTACAATGTGCGCCAGATTTATGTACAAACTTTTCCTTAAGGCTGCTATGTACTAACCCCATTGGATTCGCTCACCTCAATGTTAACCTATGGAAAAAATTTGTCCACGGATTGCCGACTTGGATTCAAAGATTTAAAAAAAAAAATTGTACTCCGTCCTAGAGAAAGAAATTTTACATTTGTATACATTTTTCGTTTTTCTAAAAAAATGCAATTAATATTTTAAAATTTAAATTATTCGGGGAAAAATCTGGTATAGTGTGTTTTAAACGCTCATAAATTCCTTCGGTGGATGAAATTTATAAAAGGAATCCTGTAGCGTTTTGTAGAAAAGTTCATGCTATCTGACAATACCAATTTTATTTGATTATCAGCAGTTATGTACCTGTAAATAGTTGACAAAAATATATTTTAAATAAAAAATTTGGGGGCAGCTCTTAACCCCCCTATAAAGAGAGAGCCATTACAATCCCTCAAAATGTCAATCCTAAGGGGGGTGGGGTGGAATTCTCGAACTGTCAACTAGACTCCTTCCACCACAAGAGTCTGCAAGAAGAGGAAAAGGGAAATGCAATTTTTTTCTTAGTACATAGCAGCCTTAAGATTCAAACTTGACAGAATTTTTTCTTCTAGTTCCTTGAAGAAATTGAACGTTAGTGATATAATTATAATCGGTTATTTAGCCCACCACAATAACACATAAAGTTATCTACTGTATATATTGTTTTATACCGTATACCGTCACTTGCCATCACTGAATGTACAGGGTCTGTCCAGAAAGTAATGAGACTGAATTTTTCACGCAAAGCAGAAGGCCAAAGGGGCGGAGTTTGCGGGTGGTTTGGGCTGTCAGTTACAGAGTCAGGTGGCCTAGACCCTTTGCAGCGCACGGATCGCTCGTGAAGCAGACACGTGTTTGAAAGTGGCGTTAGGTTTTCTGAATGCACTGGCGTGTCGAGCAGCGATACGCCATAAAGTTCTGTGTAGAACTAAACAAATTGACTACTAAAGCGCTTGTCATGTTACAAAATGCCTATGGGAAGAATTCTTTGTCCAAGGCTCAAATGTTTAGGTGGCACAAAGCCTTCAAAGACGGAACAGAGGACGTTGATGACGAACAATGAGCTGGGAGTCCATCAAGTTCTCGAACTTCAGACAATGTGGCTAAAATTAAATCGCTTTTGAACTCTGATCGTCGGAATTACAAAAGGTTGAGGAATCAAATCGCGCGCGTCCGCCCGGAGCTCACCAACAATTGGATTCTGCACCACGATAATGCGCCGATCCACACATCCTTCAAATTGACTCAGTTCCTGGCAAAACACAACGTCGCAACGCTGCCCCAACCACCGTACAGCTCCAATCTGTTACCGCCGGACTTTTTTCTATTCCCTCGGTTAAAATTCAGATTGAAAGGTCATCGTTTGATAATCTGAAGAACTTGCAGAAAAACGTAACGTGCGTTCTGAACAGCAATCCAGTTGAAGACTTCCAACTGGATTGCTGTCCAGCTGGATTGCTTCCAGCGGGCATCAATGGGTGGCAGAGTCGTTGGCAACAGTGTATTAAAGCAGGAAGATGCTATTTTGAAGAATATTAAGTGTCTGTAAAATTATCTTGAAATAAACGAATTTTATGAAATCAGTCTCATTACTTTCTGGACAGGGGCCGTGGCGGCCTTGTGGTACAGCGCGCTGGTTTTCGGTGCTGAGGGTGCTCAGATCGCTGCATTGGGATCAGATCGCTGCACTAAAATGCCTCCGTTTGTGTCGTCTCTTCATAAGGGGCAATGCTGGTCCGCCTGTATGGCTCCCCCATAATAAAATGGCCAGCAAAACTGCGGTGAATTATAGGCGAATGTCTTCGCAACAAATGCCTCCGCATTTAAAAAAAAACAAAAAAACTTTCTGGACAGACCCTGTATGAAACGCCTCTTAATGAAACATTAGATCTGAATGCTTACATCTCATTAATTTTGGATAATCATTTTTAGTTATCCAAATATTGGCAACAAATTACATTTGAAGAACGCGTCTTATCAGACATTGATGGTAGTTGCAAAATGTGCTTAATTTTTAAGATACCCTTTTAAAATAGTTTTTCTTTTCTAAAGTCGTGAATAATCTGAAAGTCGGTGAAACAATTACATGCTGTTATTCAGAGCACTATCATAATATACACAATCATATGTTGTACCTAGTCACTTGCAATGCCTCAATCAGATGCCTGCATTTTAATATAGCTTTAGATATCTATATCTCAGTAACATTAGATGAACCTGTCAGATACTGGCAAAAAAATCCATCAATTACTGACAATAATAATTGTGTCATATACTGGCAAAATATTCCATCAATTATTGGCAATAATAATTGTGTCATATACTGGCAAAAAATTCATCAATTACTGGCAATAATAATTGTGTCATTTACTGGCAAAAAATCCATCAACTACTGGCAATAATAATTGTGTCATATACTGGCATTCGATTCACTCGAGTTCCATTCGATTCAAAGAGTGGGAATAGCGGGTTTAATTTTCCTTCAGTCGCCGATTGAAAATAATTTTTCTTTTCTATTGAATAAGCCGAAGTTACTGAAACAGTTAAATGTTCACAGAAGGCTTATGTATTTCATTTATCTGCAGTACAATTTCTCTTCCGATGTCATTATGAAAAGCCTGTTTTCAAACACTGATTTGACAATACTGATTTTCTGTGTACTAATCCTATTGGATTCGCTCACCTCACTGTTAACCCATGGAGAAAATTTATCCAAGGATTGCCGACTTGGAAAAGATTTTTTTTTTCTAAAATTGTACTCTATAATAGAGAAAGAAATTTTATGCCTTTGGGCATTTTTCTCTTTTTAAAAATGCAAATACTATTTTAAAACTTAAATTATTCGGGAAAAAAATCTGGAATAGTACGTATTAAACGCTCTTAAATTCCTTTGGGGGACAGATTTATAAGATGAATCCTGTTATAAGGTGCAGAAAAGTCCAGGCCATCTGAAAATACCATTTTTATTTGATTATCAGCATTTATATAGCTGTAAATAGTAGACACATTTTCTACATAGGTTAACATTTAGGTGATCGAATCCAATAGGGTTAGGTACACAGCAGCCTTAAGTTTCCAGAGTGAAGAGGGTAGTAGATCCTTTTTAACATCCAGACCCATATCGCTAAAGACAACACCAACATAGCTCATTAAAGAGAACCTGTAAAATGAATTCAGGCATTTCTGAGGAGACCTCACCCAGTGGACAATGGAATTATAGAACTCAATTTCATGCAATTGTAGAGCTCAATTTTATTTTGATTTTTACTTGGGTAAAAACGTTTATACAAGCAGGAGGGCAAATGGTTATTATAAACCAACCTACAGATATTTAGGCCTGTTTGTTGAAAATCCCTCAAAATATAATTGCCCTTTTTATTGTCTAACAGTTTTTTAAAATATGAATTTAACTTCGGAAACATAACGTAAACTTGCAACTGAGATATTTAATATAAAAATGCAAATCACATACTTCCGATATTTCACAATTATTAGAGTAAATATGTTTAAATTTTGTTGTTGGTTCTTTCCATAAATTTACAGTACTGATAAGTAAAGTGTTTAGATTCCTCAGAGTTTCACCGTCGGGGAATTTTCTGCTTTATAAGCTCGAATATTTTCTATTACGCATTGCGCGTTTCCGCAAACAAATGTCATTTAACAGTGACATTCCTTAAAATGGTTTTCTGGAATCTAATTATAATGAAAGGATTTTAAAGCCATTATCTAAGATAAGTTATTGAATTTTGAAAAGCCTTTGATGACCTCCTAATAGAAGAAGATCTGTATGATGTGAATAAATCTCCGCATAATCGGTTTGAGAAATTGGCGGGGCAGAGCAATTTGTTTCGAGTGATTGATTATAAATCTTTAGCGTACTGACAACGAACAGTGACAGCAAACCAATATTTTAATTCATGGTTAGTCGTCAGACAGGCTGTAGGATTTTAATGACAATTGTTGTTAAATTTTGACTCAAGTTAAAATTAATTAAATCTAACGTACCGTTTATATCGTAGCTGTTATATAATTGCCTCTGAACGAAGATAAATAGTTAAGCACAATGAAAAATTAAATATGGGTATTTTTATGAGTTTTGCTTTTATTTAATTTAAATTAGAGAATATATAATGTATTTTTTTTATCAAAATAAAATAAAAGGAATTGACAGTCGATTAAAACGTTCAGTACATAATACAATAACAATGATAAATCAGGCGTTAAATATTATTCAGAACAACTTAAAGGAGTGCATACAAAATATCCTACAGTTAGTTATTAAACAAAATATTTTCAGTTTTGTATTCCTTATTGAAGTTTGCAAGAATCAGCAGACTTGACCGGAGATAAGAACCCCTAGGTAAGCATTCCTCAAAGTGAATTATCCAGGAGATGAAAGGGACTGTTATTTTTGATGCTATTCCAATATTACATAGTACCTTTTTGAGTTAAGCGACACAAGATTAAATTTATAAATTATCATCATAATGATTATCCTTTTTATCACAAAAATCATTATAATAATTATTATTCCAGTCAACGCTGGTATATTTCAACATCGAATACTGTCATTAGCTTTGTAACGGTCGAAAGGTACTATAACGACCAACCCTCAGGCCAGGGTTCTTTTAACCTCAATGCCGGTGGGAGCAGAATTACCCTGTAGATGTATGCCACTCTTCATTGGTTGTTTCACACATTACTGAATTCAATTTAAAAACGACATAAATAGTATATTAATCAGTTGTCTGATGACTCCATTTCAGTCCAAATAACGATTTTTCTCTTCTTCATTAGCATTTAAGCCCACTCCTTTATTTTTCTAATTTTTGTTTAAAATTTTAATTTTGCCTAATCTAGAAGCTAACATAGTTATTTTAAAATTACTTAAAATTAAAAGAATTATGACGAAAAGTTATACCTAGCTATTTCTTGAAAGGAATATTACATTTAAAAATTAATTTTTTTTACAATGAATACTAATAAAATTTATTCTAAAAATGTCTTTAAGTTTGAAGAATATTTTACAGAAGTTTATGAAGTAAATACGCTGTACTGCTGATTGTAGATTATAATTGTAAAATTTATAGCGGTATAAATTATTAATCACAAACAAATTTAAAGGTTTTTTCGTACATAAAATTTAAACTTTAACGACATCCCTATACCCCAGTCAAAATAGACCCGATTTTGACGAATGACTAAAAAAAATATGAAAGTTTTGAAAATTAGTGGAGATGTTTGTTTGAGCATGTTTAATGAACATATTAAAAGTCCCCACCGATTAGACTTGAGCTTTCGCCACCATCTTGGAAAATGTGTAGACTTTTTTGGTTCTTTGCAAATAACTTCAGAAATATTGATTTTATATAAAAAAATTGAATACAAAAATTGAAGAACATTAAATTATGAACAAAAAACATCATTTCCTTTTTTTTATAATTCTAACACGAACAAAGGAAATTGACTTTGAAAATAGCGATCAATCATGCGTAGGACGCGGATGCGCAGCTCATCCCCATCGCGATGGCGGAATGACCCTCGCATGTGCCCCAAAAGTCTTGCACACTCACGTGTGTCAAACCTCTGCATATCAAAGCTCGAGATAAAGTTGCAGCAACATCCAATCCATTGTTATCAGGTTGTATTGTGAGGCTTGGTGGATTCTATATTTTTATGTCATACTTAGGCTGCATTAGGTACATAATGGCTGGAAGTGGGTAAAAATAAATACTAAATTTGATGTATGCAACTACGTCAGTAGAAAAAACGTTGCCTGGCCATGCATACACTTGAAAAATCCTAGCTTATTTATTTACCCAAACAGCTTTAGCAAAAATAAATTTTGACGCCATGGATATATCTGATTTCAAAAGCAATAATCTCCATGAGTTATTTAGAGATTTTGCTACTGAACTACTATCACTAGAAACCATATACGGACATACTCATATATGAGACATCGAAATTAAAATAAGGAAGACTTTGAAGCAGTTGAAAGAGAATGGCCCAACTGCATCCCTCTGGGTTTAGTACTTTGAAATGGTAAAGCTTATGAAAGCTTGATCACTGTCAATTGTGCGGCGAAAGTAAACGGTTTCAATACATTTGTAAACCCGTTGTTGCTTTTTCAGAGGATAGAGATTGTTAAACAAAACGACGAAGAAACGAGTAGCATTTTATTTAAAATATGAGTTAGCTCCTTTTACATTTGGTCTGTTTAATGAAGCTGGCATGCGAGAGACAACGACATTGGCTAGGTACGACGTTTTTGAATTTCCAAACAAAGACCTTAACCTCCTGAACTGCTTCAACATTGTGGACAGTGGTTTTCTCCTACACCGTGTGGGAATACAATTAACTTTTTTCGGATGTTTGCACAAATTAAGTTAACTATATAAAAAAACATTATGGGACCAGCTGTATAGTCGTTTTTAATGGCTAATACAACACCAATAACAGTACAAAAAATGGAAGAAAATCTACTGTCTATTGTGATAAAATCTGTAGACATAAGTTTTGATGGAAACATGCGAGTTATTGTTCAACAATAACAGTTCTTTTCAAATGAAAACAACAAGAGCAAACTGATCAGCATGCTATCAGCTGAGCTGGAAAACAGTGGGATTCGATTCCGATAATGTAATGACGAAGCCGACATTCTCATTGTAAATACTGCAATTAATGAAGCATTTTCTGCTAACAACCTCGTTGTAATAATCGGTTAAGATGTTGAACACCTGGCTCTATTAACAGCTCTCACCCCTACAGAAAAGACATTTTCCTTGACAAAACATGCAAAGGGAAAGCAAAGAAAAAAATACATTCGTCAAATAAAATACAATCATCGGGACATAATACAAAAATGGAGCACATTCCAGTGAAAAGTCCCTAAATAAGTTTAGGTACAAATGCTTCAAAAAATTTGTCTCTAAAATGAAAACAATATATTTCGTCTCTTCCCTCAACTGAAGAGGCAGCCATACGACATTCCTTTCGGTTGTATCACCAAGTGCAAAAGTGGTTTGAGAATGAGTAGAATCCTGAAGTGTGGGCTGGAAATGTCAAAAGAAAACCCTCGTGCCCATCACAACTATGGATGCAGTGGCTCCCGTTTTAGTTTTAAGCATGGTGTTTCACAACTGTAAGACTGACTGGGGAGAAGATGCGTGTGTCGGAAAGCAAGCATCAGCTGCACAACGGCCTACAATAGCTGCAATGGGGTATGTCACAATGACATACCCCATTGCAGTTATTGCACTGTAGATCATGAGGATCCAATAAAAGGAATTGATGAATGAGGTGGTGCTAGCTGACCCATAGACGATCTTTTCAAGACTGACAATGCGAACAATCCCGTACCGAAAATAGCACGACTACCATAAAGTAGGTAAGCTTAAAAAATTATATACAATGAAAATATGGTAGTGAATAAATCCAAGTTTATTACATTCGTTCATAAAATTAAAACTGATCAATTATCTACATACCAAAAAACATTAGTATATTTTCTTGTGTGTAAAGATTGCCCAAATGAGGGAGAGGAGAGAATTCAAAGAGCCTTCAACGAGACTTGGACGCTACATTCATAATCAACCCGCATTTAATAGTCAATATTTTGGTTCGTGTTAGGGTTACGACAAAATGTATTTAATATTTTTTGTACACAATTTAATGTTCTTTAATTTTTGTATAAAACTTTTTTTTTACATAAAATTAATATTTCCCAAGTTATTTGCAAAAACACAAAAATGGCCTTCAAAATCTTTAAACAACTCATGGAGATTACTTCTTTAGAAATCAGATATGTCCATGGCGTCAAAAATTATTTTTGCTAAAGCTGTTTCGGTAAATAAATGAGCTAGGATTTTTCTAGCGTATGCATGGCCAGGAAACATTTTTTTTAACTGACGTAGTTACATACATCAAATTAAGTATTTATTTTTACCCACTTCCAGCCATTATGTACCCAATGCAGCCTAAGTATGACATAAAAAGATAGAATCCACCAAGCCTCACAATACAACCTGATAACAATGGATTGGATGTTGCTGCAACTTTATCTCGATCTTTGATATGCAGAGGTTTGACAAACGTGAGTGTGCAAGACTTTTGGGGTACATACACAGGTCATCCCCCCATTGCGATGGGGAAGAGCCGCGCATCCGCGTCCTACCCGTGATTGTTCGCTATTTTTAAAGTCAATTATCTTTGTTCGTGTTAGACTTATAAAAAATGTAAATGATGTTTTTGTTCTTAATTAAATGTTCTTCAACTTTTGTACTCAATTTTTTTTACATAAAATCAATATTTTTGAAGTTACTTGCAAAAAACCAAAAAAGTCTACACATTTTCCAAGATGGTGGAGAAAGGTCAAGTCTGATCGATGGGGTCTTTTAGTATGTTCAACAGTATGCCCAAACTAACAACTCCACCAATTTTCAAAACTTTCATATTTTTTTTTAGCCATAAAACCTATTTTGATTGGGCTACTAAAGAAAAAGGAATTATAGCACTAGTAAATTTTCAAATTATATTTTTTTCTTTTATTATGTTTTTTTGCAAGAGATGTATATCTGACATTTGTCACATTTCGGTCTAATATCCTGAATATAAATTTAATTACTATTATTTTATATTTTTCCAGGATTTTGGTCGTATGTCATTAAACAGTGTATATATAGATTTATAAAGTTAACCAATTGTTAAGTTTTTAGGTGATGGAGAGATCTGAAATCTATTTTCTCTTTTATAATTCTGAATTTATGTTTTTCAAATGATATCCATTTCTAACATATTTTTCGCAAAATTATCCATCTAAACTTTTCTTTAACAGAATTTTGTGTTCTTTCAAATTCAATGTTAAATGTAGGTATTATGTTATTATAAAGTGAATTAATTATTTTTAAAGTATTTAGGCGATGTAGAAATGCAACCTTAACTTAGCTTTTAGTTCTGCTTTCCTTAATTTAATTTTGAGTTACGCTGTTATGTAAAAGTGTTCATTTCTTACTAATTCTTTTGTACTTTCTTGCTGGGAAAAAATATTAATGCGAGAGCTTAATGTTTTAAATTAATAATAGGTTTAAGTCCCGTGTCCTTATGAACTGTATATTTTAAAATTTTGTTTCATACTGTAAATTAATTATATTACATGGGTACTTGGCTTCGTAGAGATGTATAGCGAAGTTAGCTTTTAATTTTGTTTCCCTAAATGATAGTCTCCATTTCTAAATACTTTTAATCCAATTTCCTTTTTAATTTTCTGCAATTGTTAGAGTTTATTGTTTCGTGTTTTAAGTCATTGATGACATTATAAAATTTCCGTATGTCATATAATTTGAACCAATTTATTAATATTTTATCTTATTTGTCTTGTTTCTGTTACAGGGCAAAATTCAACCACCTAACAAAGTTTTATCACTACTTCCAATTACCATTAATTGCATCATTTTGCGATATCATACATAATAAACAATATTTTATTTATTCGCTTAAACAGGACAAACTCCAGAGCTTCTGCTATCATTTTTATCCAACCGACTTCACTATTTTGTGAATTGTTCGTCATGAACGCTGGATGCGGCCATGGGACATAATCGCATTATGCCCTTAGCAACAAACCCTTGTTCTTCATATTTCAATTATTTGTCCTGTTTAATATTTTCTTATTTGCTTCAGATCGCAAATTTCTCTGGTTCTGGATAAAATATAAAGCTTTTCTGAATTGCAAGGAAAATATTTATGACAGTTTAATGCATAAGATATTAATGTAAAAGATATTCTTTCTCCCCTGCTGGACTGCTGACAAAACTTTTGTGATCTTAATGGTTCAAATGAAAGCTTACTTAGTTTATAGGCATAAAAGTGCCGTTACAATAATTCAGGAGGACATATATAAAGTTGTATTTTAATTTATCTATCTGCTCCTGAAATGAATTGAGAGTAGAAAAAAAGATTGTCACAAATGTTTTGCTAAAAATCATATCCTATTCGAATTTAACAATATCAAAAATCGTGGGTAGAGACTCGCTAATTTCCTTATTTTTCCTTTATGAATAGCAAATGGATTTTCACAGGATTCTATTGTTTAAACTGACATTCATTGAAAATTGAGGGCAAAATGCGCATCGATAAATTTGGGAAACTTTCTTTTTATTCAGTTACTTTTGAGGTCTTTCAGTCTCTTTTGAGGTTACCTTTCAGTTACTTGCGCAAGTCTAGAACAATAAACTAAAAATACACATATTTGTGTTACATCGTGTTGTAACAAGATTGGAGAAATAGCGGCAGTGTTGTATCTATAGTTTTTATTACTTTATGTTACGGGGAAGTAAGCGTAACATTTGAAATAAATTAGAGAAGGAAAATAATGAAATATAAAGAGGCAAGCGCGAACAAACGAAGTTTAAGGGGATAAATATACGGGGAAGACTGCAATGAGGATTGATGAACACAGGAGATGAATAAGCAATGAACTTAGCTAGATTCTAAAGAAGTAAGACGTGAAAAGGCAATTATGGGATGAAAAGAGACGCCGCAAGGTGTGAAGGCTAGGTGGAGAAGCAATTAATGGTAGAAAAGGTACAGCGCAGAAAAGAGATTGCAGATGGGGAGAATATATGACTTAACGAAAACAGATGTAGTTCCTGGAACACGAGGAAAGAGCCGTGGGAACGGAAGAAGATGTACGGAGGAAGATGCGGTGAAAGAAAGGTCCCCAATGAAGAAAGCCCCCAATGAAGAGAGCCAATGAAGAAAGGTGTATCAAAGCGAAGAAGGAATAACGAGGGGAAGTAAGAGATTTTAATGAAGGAAATAGAAAAAAAGAGAGCAGATCAGATGATGCGGGGATCCTAAAAAAGTTATTCCGACCGAGGAGCAGCAAGGACGAACACCTAGCCCGTAGTTAAAGGCATGAGCCGACGAGTTAATTTAGAATGAGAAAGCTCGAGATGAAACTTAGCCAGCGTATTATAAATTAATATAGCTTGACGCTTTATTTGCACCGATGTTCCCAAAGCGTAAATACTAGGCAGTGACTAACATCGAGATTAACTGATTCTACGAAAGAATATAGCCGGCCGACCAAGTGGAAGCAGAGTGCCCCATCCCAAGAATCGAATTGCCTGAGTAGTATGACCTACCGTATGCTACAAGCTGAATTTACGGACCCTGGAAGCGTGCCGCAACCATAGAACGGGTTTGAAAGGACGGTTCCGAGACGACGCGAGCGCATTTGATGTACTGCAGAACGAGTTTATCAAAGGAGAGCGGGTTGAAAGACAGTGCCAGAGCCTTAAATTGACTTCGTGAGAGTTCGTCAATGGAGGTATGTTTCGTTTGTGCTCCGTATTGATCACTTGTTTTAAACGTGTGCCATCGCGATTTCTCATTCATACACCATATATTCCGAATGTATATACGAAAGATCTTTCTGTTAGAAATTGATATAACGTTGAAATATGTTGTTATTATGAGTTGATGAATGGGTTATAAAATCCATTAGATGAGAAAATATTGTAGTAAAGGTTTAATAATTGATAAGAAATTACTAGTGATAATTGTATTGTAGGAAGTAAAAAAAAATAAAAAGGGTTATAATGATATTGAATGAAACTGTAAATGAAGAGATTATTTGTAAGAACATAATGTATAAAATATGCTTGACATGATTCCAATTAATAAATGTATCCATTATTATATCAATCAGATGGTCTGTAATGATTTGCAAAAAAAAAACACAACGCAGTACTTAATTCTACATATATCAATCATATCATTAGGTATCATAATTAATAACCCCAATCAATCCCATTATACTTTATTATTACTTATTTAATTATTTCAAACAAACAAAGAGTAATAATTATTTTAATCTTATTCCTTTATTTAAAAGTATAGTGGTTAGTATTGCGTTGTGTAATCAATCTCCTAACTAAAACAATAACCTAGATTCTGTGGCTAATAGAAATTCACAAATGATTATTCACAAAACATGACAGACACAATTTTAACTGAAGGAAACAAACCAAAAATTTTATTCATTACTATTAACACAAATTAATATAATCTAATCACCTTACGTTAAACAATAGAATTTAGAGAAATCTTATCTCATTGCCATAACTCCTTTATACATCAATATACACATACATATTAGTAATATCCCTCGTTCTACTTGTAAACATGAAACATTAAATTCTATCTCTCATAATAAAAATTAATAATTATCACTTTGAACAACTTAATGAAAAATAAAAATGGCCACAATAAATAAAAGAAAATTTTTTAGATTGACTGACCAAAAAAAACTTTAAAAAATATTAAATTAAATTAAGCCATGGCTAAAAAAAAAAAAAAAAAAACTTATCGGATAGCTTAGAAGCCTCGAGACCACTTCCATACTCAATCGTCTTAGAACATAGGGAGGGACAATCCTCCAGGTCCAGGGTCTTTGTTCAACAATCTTCATCATAATGGCGTTCTTCGAAAATTCTCGTCAGCTCCGAACACCCCGTAGTATTGATCAGTGCAGAGACATCCAGCTAGAGATTCCACCAGCCATACAATCAGGAATCAGGAAAAGTCAAGTCCCCGTATTTTTTGTGTGCTGCCCTTTTATAATCTTTTTTTAGTCCATTCCACGTGGTACTTTTAATTGCCTCATCTGTGCTGTTACTCGCCTCAAGCATGTCCAAGAGCTTCTCTGACCCTCTCACATCCGGGTACAACCATATGGGGAAACCCCATGTGGTCCTCTAAGCAACATATACCTTTGCAAAAAGTGGGCAAAATCGTCTCTTTTTTTGAATGCAACTGAATAAACTGTATCGCCATTTTTTTAAAAGATTCTCGAGAAGCACTTCTGTGTTCCAAACCAATACGTGATAATTTAATATATATATATATATATATATATAAAGAAAAAAATTAAGCGTATAAAACTTAAAAATAAAAGGGGAAAAATAATTAAAAAATACTAAACAAAGCTTAATTAAAAAAAAACTTTACCTTGCGTCAGTCAATCCACATGAAAAAAAAATTAAAATAAATTGAAATTGTCAGTCGATCAAACACTAAAATACATTAAATTCTTGCATGTTACATTTAGTACATAAAACATGATTTATCATTTGCTGAACTTTCATGAGTGTCACCACAATTAATTCGCGTGAAAATTAATCTAATGACACTCATCAAAGTTAAACAATAGGTGGAGAAAATTATTAAGTTATTTAATTCACTGTATATTTAATTTAAATTATTTAATTTATAAAGCGATACACAACTATATATCCAAGCTCTAAGACAAAAGGAGCAGAGAAGAATAAGAAAAAAAAACTTAAACGAAAAAATTTTTACCCCTAACTAACTGGAGAATATATTGAACATATTTGAATATATTTTTTATAACAGGCGAATGTTCTTTTCCTAAGAATAGGAGTAAATTTTCGGGATTTATTCCTAGGAATGAACTTTTCAAATTTATATCGGAGAAAGAATGAACTTGTTTTTTCTAGAAAATAAAGTTTATTGTATTTGAGAATGATAAAATAAAATACAAATTTCAAATAATTTTTATCTCCAAGGGTAAAAAAAAAAAAAACTGCCCTACCCGGCGGGGAATCTAACTCCGGTCTCCCGCGTGACAGGAGGGGATACTGAACACTATACTACCGAGGACAAGGCCGTTGCCGAAACCCGGGACCGACTCAGGGACCTTTAGATCTTCAGTCTAGCGATCTCCCAACAGAGCTATTTCGGCATGGTCGATGAAGAAGAGAAGAGTTCAAAATTTGACCCTCGGCTTGTCGTTACTCGTACCCTTCTAGCGGTGATTTTATTTACTACCTACCTCTTTATATTATCGATAAATTTTGAGTTTCTAAAATTTAAACTGATGGGGTAACATCGAATATTAAGGGTTAAAGACGTAGCTAGAAAATTGGGGTATTTCCTTTCATTTTGTAAGAATAAATAAAATATGCATAACTGAGAAAAGCTACATTGCAAAACATTTTAGTATTAATTTACGGATTATTCATTCATAAATTAATTTTTTTAATTAAACATCTATTGGAACTAAAAAAATGATAGTACTTTTTCTGCAGAATAAGACAAATTATATAATTTATATGGATAAAAAAGAATTTTTTGTTCAGCTAGGGAACTTTCAAACTGAGATATTTTGGCACACATGGAGAGCTTAATATAGGGACGATTTCAGACTTGCCAATCTGAGAACTTGGCATTCAAATATTGTCATTAAAATATATCTCGCTGTATGGAACATCGCATTCTCCTGCTGGAAGATGTCATCGTGCTGAGGAAAAACAATCCGCATGTAAGTGTGGACATGGACCAGAAGGACAGATGCATACTTCCGTTGATTCATCGTGCCTTCCACTATGTTGAGTGCACCCAGGGAATGCCACGTAAACATTCCCCAGACCATAACGCTGCCTCCCCCAGCTTAGATCCTTCCGGCAATTGTTGCAGGGTGTTTGTTTTCTCACGTTTCACGCCGTATACGCAAACGTCCATCTGTCCGATGGAGCATAAAACGGGATTGATCGGAAAAAGCCACCTGTCGCCACTCAGTAGACGTTCAGCTGCGGTACTGGCGTACAAATTCCAGCGTTGGTCACCGATGAACAGCTGTCAGCATAGGTGCATTAACCAGCCGTTTGCTGCGGACCTCTATATCCAGCAATGTTTGCTGAACTATCGTTGAGGATACACTTTTGGTGGTCCCTTGGTTCATCTACGTGGTCAGTTGATTGACGGTTTCACGTCTATTCGCCAGAACGCCTCTCCGAAGCCGTCGTTCCCCTTTGTCAACTATGGCCCTGGTGCACCACACTTTCCACGTCGGTGATTTTGGATAGTATCATTTTGCCATGCACGGCACACTTTTACTACGGCGGCACGCGAGCAGTTCACAAAAATACCGCATTGGAAATGCTGCCACCCTTGGTCAGGAAACCAATGATTATGACCTTTTGGACGTCAGATAAATCTCGCCTTTTCTGCATTACTCCAACGATTGCAATGTTTGCCTCTTTTCTCCGACACCCTTTATATACCCCCCACTGCTAGTGCTGCCACGTGCCTTCTGCGATTGTTTATTTCGCACCGACGTCAAAAACAGGCGGTGGTGACATTAATGTGACGTGACTCAGCAATAAGATAAACACTTAGTGTAAACAAGCTCTATCTCTATTTCTAGATAACATACAATTGAAGAGAATTAAATTTAAAATTTTAAAGCAATGGAAATTATTTCTAGTTTAAAATGCCTATTATCTTAATTTAAAAACTGAATAATCCTTCACAGTATAAATGTTTCAAAAATTATTCGTTTATCTACATTGACAACACCAAAAGATTATTTTGTATTTTCTTATAATCGGAAACCTATAATTAATTGACGCAGATCTCCACAAAAATTGAAACCGGTCACTTCTATGAAACGATAAACGAAGACTTTACCTCACCATTCTACTTTTCACAAAATCCAGTTTTCTTAACAACCTTTTTATACAGCGCGCTTGAGAATTATTCGATCTCCGAAATGAAGACATCTGGAACGATTATGCTCATCATTTTGAAAGAAATGGCGGGAGACGGAATGATATTGCGAGGTAAGCGAATACAAATGGCTGCTTTTTAGAAATATTTTGTCTAAGTGGAAAGTAATGAGGGGAAATTTAAGGCTGTTTATGTGAGTGAGAAGCATTTCAGACTATTTCACAGACCCTCAAGTAATAAAGTAATGATCTTTTATATCGCAATTTTCAAGCGAATAAAAGACTATTCATTTTATTTCAAAAGGGCTTTTAATCTCTAAACGGCTTTTAAACTTTTACTCAAAAGTTTTACCAGACTATGATTTTTATGCGAAAATTTCTAGTTCGCAATCAAATTAGAAAGTACTCAGAGTCGAGAATTTATATAACTAACCTGAATAGGGTTATGTTATAGGAGCAGAGTCGGAACGATCAATTGTGTCGCCTGAGGCAAGTTTTAAAAAAGGGGCATTTTCAAATTTTTGGAGAGACTTTTAAGTGGTTAATGTATCTCTGTTAGAAATAATCTACTTAAAAGAATAACGTACATTTTTCGGGAAAAATGCGTCTATTAAAAAAAATCCATAAAATGTTTAAAAATTACAGACCTTAAAAAAGTAGAATAGTAAATAAATTTGAATATAATTTTCTACATAATAGAAATAATTTCGAAATCATTGTTCGAGTCTTTATTGCGGAAAATTGTTTGATTGCATCTTTATCACTCATTGTTTCTCATACCGTCTTTTCTGCAGAAAAGATTGCTAGATCATTCAATCTCTCTTGAGTTGTTGTTGTTGCTCATAGATAGTTCTCAAAATTTTCCAATTTAGAAAAACCGTCCTCAGCTGCTATTACAGATACAGGTAGAGTTAATAGAATTGTTAGAGCTACAACAACGTTTGGAAATATGCATTCAAATTTTAATTCTCATAATATCAAATTCAGGAGTATATAAAAAATAGTCTAAATGTTCGTAAATATTTGTATATTTTTATGAATTTCTTCATTTATTAAACTAAAAATATTTTTCCATCATTCGTTAAAATTTTCGTAATTTTACTAAGTTTCATTTTGGCGTCTAATTCAATTCGTCACCTCACCTATGGGACCGGCTCTGTATAGGAAATAAAACTTTGTAATCGTTTTTGTTTTGGAAGAAATCTAGGTCAATACTAGTATATCGTTGTCGATATCCATAAACGTAGCGAATAATATTAGTTATTTTTGCTGAATGAAACAGTTCAGTGACGGATCTTAGCAACTAATAATTACCTCGCTTAGTAGGAGCGACTTTGTGTATAATCTGCAAGGTTTTGCAGCCATTCAAATCGGTGCATCTATGTGAAGGGAATATTTAGGTACATTTTAGTGGGTACACAAATAATTTCTTGGGAAAAGAAGATGTATGGGGAGAAAACACAAATCATTTCCTACGAAACACAACTACGTTTTAGAAAGACACAATTCTAATTTTAAACTAATATAAAAAGAGAAAAAAAGAATTAATTTCTGATAGTTATATGAATATCATAGTATTCGCAATAATTTCACTTTTATTTTTTTTAAATTAGTTACAGCTAATTTTTTTTGGCTTCTAAAGCTGCATTTAACATTCAATCAACCATACCAATGAGCAATAATTTCGGTGACTGTGACAGTGAAACTATATAGATTAAGTAAATAAATAAATAATAATAATTTTGAATTAATTGATTATATTTAGAATGATTTATGATTAATGATGGATCATGATGGGGTTAGTACATTGCATGTAGAATAAAATTCATTATGACTCCAAATGATGGAAAACATCTCTGGTTTAAAATGACAAATTAATTTATTGATTAACACACATAATTCTATACAATACACTCCTATTAAATCTCATCAAACATTCTATACTCATCTCAAGTTATCATTTCTTATTACAACATATTTCTTCAACCTTAAATACTCATTAGCATCAATTCAAATTCACACCATATTCTTATTCAAATAACTAATATTTTCTCATATTAAATTCATCACATTATACCAACTAACAAATTATCGCCTTTACAAATTATCATTTATTATCCGCTAACTTCCATTATCAAATTACTTCATCATCGTGCTCTATATTAAGGGGACTCGGTACCCTTTGAAGAAAATTTTTTCCAAAAGTATGTTTATCTATAGTATACACATATTATTATAGGTAATACTTATACAAACTGATTTTAACAAGAAAAAAAATCATTTTGTGGGTAAAAATTGAGAAATTTATTTTAAAAAAAATTAAAGAATTTAAAAAATTATTTTTCTCCTTTAGTTTTCAAAATTCTAACATAACATTTTTTGGAAGTGTATGACATTATGCTTTATAATTTTATGGATCGATTTTACAATTAATGAATTACTTCCTGAGAAAAAAATAAAATATACAAATACAGGCAAAATCGCAGCAAAAAGCATGGTTTCCTTAACATTTTGATTTTTCATTTTTTCTTTCATTATATTGTAAAATCCATCCATAGTTTTATTAAGTACATTATATTGAAGCTACAAAAAATATTGGAGTCATTTGACATATATTTGTAGATGTTGCTTTGTTTTAAACACAGTAATACGTCAAAAAAACAGCAAACTGAGAAAAATCAATTTAAAGATTTTAAGCACTGAAAACACTGTAAAAACCTATTCCAGTTTTCTTAATATTGTAGCGTACTGGAAATATGGTCTTATTTTCCCAAGCCCCCACAAGTGCTTGAAACACGGCTGCGTGTTTTTCAAGGAAAGTGTTGCTCGTTTCCACCAGTTCGGAACACAAGGGGGATTAAAAAACGTTTTCCCACAGATGCAGCCAGTAAAGCTGTCGTCCTAACGATTCTGGAATGCAATAAAGTTACGAAGGAACTGTCACCAACGTTTGCCGACCCCCTGTCTGGGAGAGAGTCGCTAGGTAGAACGCGCCCTGTGTGGACGTGTGTGTTTTCGACTCTGTAGGTTGAAAATCTACACGGGATTTTAATTGAATATGTTGCACTGTTTAAATGTTAATTCTTTTTGTAAATAAATTTCCTCGTTAAGTTTTTGTTTTTAAAAACTGGCTTCGCATGTTATTTAGGACTCTGTCTTTCTTGTTATGGACCCCATAGTCGTAATTTTTAGCAACGCCTCAGAGAGTTTATCAGCATTGTCGTGACGACACAATATTAATGTCATTATGTTACTACTTATATATCTTGAAAATTATAGCCATTTTATTTGAATAGGTGAACATTTAGTTATAATTAGAGGCTTTCATTAAAAACTTACCCAAACAGAAATGACGAGAAAACTGGTGAAAAATGTGAATAACAATTTAAATATATTTCTTAGAGTGCTTTTTATTGCAACAGATATTCAAATTACTTTTAAATGCATTAAATACTTATAAATATGTATTAGAAGACACTTATAATAAAAATTTATAGCATTAATTAATAGTTTCGTTCAGAGTTTGAAAATTTAAGTTGCAATGTTTCACCATCAATAGAGTACGTAAACTTATGTACTCTGACACTTGAAAATTTTGAAAACATCCAGTTGAATATGTAAGACCTTCTCTCTTTCTGGCTAGCTGTTCTCTTTTACGAAGAGCTATTTTTATAATTTTACGAGCAAGTTGGTACTTTGCATTATTACGCCTTTTCCGAAACAAAACTTTTCGGGAATCCAACATAATACCAAGTTTTTTCGTGGAATGACCAACATTCATTCCTAGTTCATTTTGTACTTCTCTTATTGTGTGCATTGTACCCATATTAAACTCACAAACTGCTGTTGATGCACATAATTTTACTCGTTGTCTATTAACAAATATTTCTTTAGGCAACTTTGCCCAAATCCCAACGTGCAAACTCTCATTAGCATTTTGAGTTCCACAACGCAGACATCTTTCCAAAAGTTCACTAGATGCAGGCCGTTGATATATGGGTAACATTTTTCGAAGAAATGCTTCATTTATTGGGGTACCTACTCTTAATTTGTGACTCCCTGTATTGTCACCTCTAGCCAATGCAGCCTGATAGAAACACCAGAAATTGACACCAACTGGGCACTTGGAATACTGAGGTTTGGAATACTGAGGTAAAAAAGTAGAATAGTAAATAAATTTGAATATAATTTGCTACATAATAGAAATAATTTCGAAATCACTGTTCGAGTCTTTATTGCGGAAAATTGTTTGATTGCATCTCTATAACTCATTGTTTTTTATACCGTCTTTTCTGCAGAAATGATTGCTAGATCATTCAATCTCTCTTGAGTTGTTGTTGTTGCTCATAGATAGTTCTCAAAATTTTCCAATTTAGAAAAACCGCCCTCAGCTGCTATTACAGATACAGGTAGAGTTAATAGAATTGTTAGAGCTACAACAACGTTTGGAAATATGCATTCAAATTTTAATTCTCATAATAATAAATTCAGGAGTATATAAAAAATAGTCTAAATGTTCGAAAATATTTGTATATTTTTATGAATTTCTTCATTTATTAAACTAAAAATAATTTTCCATAATTCGTTAAAATTTTCTTAATTTTACTAAGTTTCATTTTGGCGTCTATTTCAATTCGTCGCCTCACCTATGGGACCGGCTCTGTATAGGAAATAAAACTTTATAATCGTTTTTGTTTTGGAAGAAATCTAGGTTAATACTAGTATATCGTTGTCGATATCCATAAACGTAGCGAATAATATTAGTTATTTTTGCTGAATGAAACAGTTCAGTGACGGATCTTAGCAACTAATAATTACCTCGCTTAGTAGGAGCGACTTTGTGTATAATCTGCAAGGTTTTGCAGCCATTCAAATCGGTGCATCTATGTGAAGGGAATATTTAGGTACATTTTAGTGTGTACACAAATAATTTCTTGGGAAAAGAAGATGTATGGGGAGAAAACACAAATCATTTCCTACGAAACACAACTACGTTTTAGAAAGACACAATTCTAATTTTAAACTAATATAAAAAGAGAAAAACAGACTTAATTTCTGATAGTTATACGAATATCATAGTATTCGCAATAATTTCATTTTTATTTTTTTTAAATTAGTTACAACTAATTTTTTTTTGCTTCTAAAGCTGCATTTAACACTCAATCAACCATACCAATGAGCAATAATTTCGGTGACTGTGACAATGAAAGTATATAGATTAAGTAAATAAATAAATAATAATAATTTTGAATTAATTGATTATATTTAGAATGATTTATGATTAATGATGGATCATGATGGGGTTAGTACATTGCATGTAGAATAAAATTCATTATGACTCCAAATGATGGAAAACATCTCTGGTTTAAAATGACAAATTAATTTATTGATTAACACACATAATTCTATACAATACACTCCTATTAAATCTCATCAAACATTCTATACTCATCTAAAGTTATCATTTCTTATTACAACATATTTCTTCAACCTTAAATACTCATTAGCATCAATTCAAATTCACACCATATTCTTATTCAAATAACTAATATTTTCTCATATTAAATTCATCACATTATACCAACTAACAAATTATCGCCTTTACAAATTATCATTTATTATCCGCTAACTTCCATTATCAAATTACTTCATCATCGTGCTCTATATTAAAGGGACTCGGTACCCTTTGAAGAAAATTTTTTCCAAAAGTATGTTTATCTATAGTATACACATATTATTATAGGTAATACTTATACAAACTGATTTTAACAAGAAAAAAATCATTTTGTGGGTAAAAATTGAGAAATTTAATTAAAAAATATTAAAGAATTTTAAAAATTATTTTTCTCCTTTAGTTTTCAAAATTCTAACATGACATTTTTTGGAAGTGTATGACATTATGCTTTATAATTTTATGGATCGATTTTACAATTAATGAATTACTTCCTGAGAAAAAAATAAAATATACAAATACAGGCAAAATTGCAGCAAAAAGCATGGTTTCCTTAACATTTTGATTTTTCATTTTTTTCTTTTCATTATATTGTAAAATCTATCCATAGTTTTATTAAGTACATTATATTGAAGCTACAAAAAATATTGGAGTCATTTGACATATATTTGTAGATGTTGCTTTGCTTTAAACACAGTAATACGTCAAAAAACAGCAAACTGAGAAAAATCAATTTAAAGATTTTAAGCACTGAAAACACTGTAAAAACCTATTCCAGTTTTCTTAATATTGTAGCATACTGGAAATATGGTCTTATTTTCCCAAGCCCCCACAAGTGCTTGAAACACAGCTGCGTGTTTTTCAAGGAAAGTGTTGCTCGTTTCCACCAGTTCGGAACACAAGGGGGATTAAAAAACGTTTTCCCACAGATGCAGCCAGTAAAGCTGTCGTCCTAACGATTCTGGAATGCAATAAAGTTACGAAGGAACTGTCACCAACGTTTGCCGACCCCCTGTCTGGGAGAGAGTCGCTAGGTAAAACGCGCCCTGTGTGGACGTGTGTGTTTTCGACTCTGTAGGTTGAAAATCTACACGGGATTTTAATTGAGTATGTTGCACTGTTTAAATGTTAATTCTTTTTGTAAATAAATTTCCTCGTTAAGTTTTTGTTTTTAAAAACTGGCTTCGCATGTTATTTAGGACTCTGTCTTTCTTGTTATGGACCCCATAGTCGTAATTTTTAGCAACGCCTCAGAGAGTTTATCAGCCTTGTCGTGACGCCACAATATTAATGTCATTATGTTACTACTTATATATCTTGAAAATTATAGCCATTTTATTTGAATAGGTGAACATTTAGTTATAATTAGAGGCTTTCATTAAGAACTTACCCAAACAGAAATGACGAGAAAACTGGTGAAAAATGTGAATAACAATTTAAATATATTTCTTAGAGTGCTTTTTATTGCAACAGATATTCAAATTACTTTTAAATGCATTAAATACTTATAAATATGTATTAGAAGACACTTATAATAAAAATTTATAGCATTAATTAACAGTTTCGTTCAGAGTTTGAAAATTTAAGTTGCAATGTTTCACCATCAATAGAGTACGTAAACTTATGTACTCTGACACTTGAAAATTTCGAAAACATCCAGTTGAATATGTAAGACCTTCTCTCTTTCTGGCTAGCTGTTCTCTTTTACGAAGAGCTATTTTTATAATTTTTCGAGCAAGTTGGTACTTTGCATTATTACGCCTTTTCCGAAACAAAACTTTTCGGGAATCCAACATAATACCAAGTTTTTTCGTGGAATGACCAACATTCATTCCTAGTTCATTTTGTACTTCTCTTATTGTGTGCATTGTACCCATATTAAACTCACAAACTGCTGTTGATGCACATAGTTTTACTCGTTGTGTATTAACAAATATTTCTTTAGGCAACTTTGCCCAAATCCCAACGTGCAAACTCTCATTAGCATTTTGAGTTCCACAACGCAGACATCTTTCCAAAAGTTCACTAGATGCAGGCCGTTGATATATGGGTAACATTTTTCGAAGAAATGCTTCATTTATTGGGGTACCTACTCTTAATTTGTGACTCCCTGTATTGTCACCTCTAGCCAATGCAGCCTGATAGAAACACCAGGAATTGACACCAACTGGGCACTTGGAATACTGAGGTTTTTTGTCAGTGGAAATGTTATGATACAAAGTAGCATATATTGCTCTTTTCATACCAGTAGCATCACCTTTGTTTTGCAAGATGGCTCTTTGATAGTACACAGTAAGTTTCTTTATTGTTGTTTCACTCAAACTTCCATGAGCTTTTCCACCTAGGGTAACACCTCGAGCACGCCATTCTTTCACAGTTGTACGTAAAGCTGTTCCCAATCTCTTGCTGACATGATTTAAGCATTCTTCCTTTTTTTATTTTGACATCAGGACCATAAACATTTCTTTCTGATAAGTATTTAAAAGTTTTACAATCACCATCAGACAACAATGTAGTGTATCGGAAGCCTACAGAAACAGATCATTTCCAAAGGATCAACGAAGATTCCATTTCCATTGCTCCTGATGTTCCACTGTGATTTCTGTCACATGCATTTTTATGACCCTCATACCATATGTTGAATTCAGCACTTGATGTACCAAATTCTCTTTCAGCTACAGAACAGTGACGACATACTTTACTCATTACTTCGAAGTCTACGACATAACCCGTATGAATGTCAATTACACATCCTACTCCAATAAGTGATGTATGCCCCCGTGCTAACCGCGTACCGTCAAACATGACACATATGTCCTTAATTTCATCAGAATTAGGGGAAATTGTTTGATATGTCCTTTTAATATCATCATGCACATTCTTTGAAACATTTTTCAGTGAAGCAGCATAT
Source organism: Dolomedes plantarius (assembly GCA_907164885.2). Classification (NCBI taxonomy): domain Eukaryota; kingdom Metazoa; phylum Arthropoda; class Arachnida; order Araneae; family Dolomedidae; genus Dolomedes; species Dolomedes plantarius. Next base: position 68,600,980 of record OU015492.1, read on the forward strand.
GCAGAATCTAAACTTTTTACACATTTGTTGAAAGTTCTTGATGAAAAAGGTTGGATATTCATGACCATGCAAAATTTTACGATGGCTGAATATCCTTTTCCAATCTCTAAAAAAGCTTTTGTTACTCTCAAATTTATGTCAGATATAGTATTGCCATTTCTTTCACAAGATGAGTTAATAGAATTTACTTTCTTATCACAAGAATCACAAGTTAAATTCAGATTGTATGAGAATCCCAATTTTGTGCCTAGCTCAAGTTTTAATATTTGCATTTCACAGGCTGGACACTTCAAGTTCAAAAACAACTTACTGATTTGAGAAAAGTTCACCATAATATAATCTTCAGAATGAGAGTCTTTAATATTATCACCAATAATAGATGTATTTTGGAGTCTGAATTTAGCACATTTTTTGAATTTAGCACATTTGTGGCACTGCTGGAACCCGAAATCTCATTTTTCTTTGAGCACCACTTTTATTGTTCATACGAGATGAATGTGCTTTACGCTTTCGACTAACCATATTAATATAAATAATGCAATTATTAATATAAAAATCGTTAGAAAACTAAATAATAACTTATTGGTAAATATATAAGCAAGAAATTATAGAAAATCAAGAAGATTTAGTCTTGAAAAAGACTTTTTAAAAGAATAAATTAGCCGAATTACAAGTTGAAAACAGCGTAGCACGTGTAAACAACGATCTACTAAGAGTTAATTTCACAGTTAAACGCATGCTTTTTCTATTACGCATTATATTTGTAATTCAGGGAGGAAATTTCAGAGTAAAAGGAATATAAACACTGAAGTGGGCGTGGCATTTAAATGGCTGTTAAGATAATAAAATGTATTTTTGATACACTTACAATCGTCAGATCAACTCAAAACTTTGTACCAATATACTAGAGGTGTCAAAGTCTATTTTTAACAAAAAATTGAAAAATCGATATTTTCATCGATATTAGGGTACCGAGTCCCCTTAAGTTATTGACGGCTACGCTATGAGAAGCAATGACGGTAAAATATGAAGAGAAAACAAAAGGACGGTACCTCTACAGAAGATTACTGGACCACTTTTATGGGCATCTCGCACTCACAATGACGAACTTCGCTGCACTCTCACCGCACTGGAACTGGGGCACATTCATCGTGGGGTGCAGGGTTACTTCAATCGTCGTAAGCACTCGGTACAGGACACTGGGGCACTCTTTTCGTAGGTTACACGGCTCCTTCAATCATTGCAGACCCTCGATACAGGAAACTGGGGCACTGTCTTCCTCAGGCTCTTTTACATGGGCCACGGCTTACATAACTATCATCGGGCGTGCTTCGTACATACTCGTGAGGTTGATACTACTTCTGTCTCTAACTCCTAACTACTCTCCTTCTTTTTGCCTCTTCTATCTTATTTCATATTCTTTTTCTCTTATTAATTCTGGCCTCCTCTTCCACTTCCATTGGCCATATTATTCCCATGTCATCGCAATTCATCCGTGGCCGCCTCTTCTCAATCCCCTTTTCACCAGTGCGCATCGAGGGCGGGATTTATAAAATTTTCCCCTTCTTTAGCTTTTCTCATGCTCCGACCACACCGAGCATGGTGGTCCGTTTTATAACCATCATAAATTTATGTCTTCTCCTTCTCCTTTTCTTCTTTTCGTTGCAACTCATTCTACAGAACTTATACTTTAATTTCTTCCTACAGGTCCCATCTTCTATCTTTAGTAGTTTCGATTTATTTTTGGCTCTTCGCCCCTTCTCTTTTATTGCCAGTCAGTTGTTTTCTTGCCCTCTTTCTTTCTTATTTTTTGCAATTATTTTACTTCGTCCCGTAATTTTCAATTCTCCTGCCCTTGGCCTTGGCACTATTGTCATATCCCTATGACAGTGACCACTGATGTTTTCTGCTTTTCCTAAAATAAAATTATGCCCTTGGCGTCGTACCATCAAAATGTTCACCATAAATTAAGCAGTTAGAAGGTAAGATCAGTCTTTTTTTAATTGCATAACTACAGAGTAAACCCACGTCTTAATCTGTAGTTATTACGTCTCTTTATTGAACTTTCTTAAGCCTTTTCTTAACCTCATATAATCACTCTTATTTTAGTGCTGCATATCATAAAAGATTATTGTTAAGTCAACTTAATATGGGCATTAAATAATCACGATGGGCTTATAGGTTTTAATGCTTAAGTTTCTTAAACCTGTTGTATGTAAAACACGCCGTTTTTCTTTCCTTTTTTTGACAATATCGTTAAATGGAAACTACCTGACTTTTGACAGTAGAAAGAACTTATTTGGTTATTCGAGACGTAAAGCAAGAATGTACAGACACAGACTCAGATACAGACACAGACACAGACACACACACACACACACATACACACATATACACTGCTGGCCACCCAAATTGCAACACCAAGAAAGACAAGAGATATCACAACAAAATTTATTTTGTAGATGACATGTTGACCAAGTATCAAATGATTAAATTTATAGACTTCTGTGAAGTGTGGTTCCTGCCAAAATCAGTAGCCAGAGTAGCCGCCATTGTTGGAGATCACCGCTGCCACACGCCTCGGCATTGATTCAAAAAGACTTTGGATGAGTTCTTGGGGTACAGCAGACCAAGAAGCTTCCACACGTTGCCAAAGTTGATTTGCTGTGGCAGCTGGGGATGGAATCTGGGTCAATCGTAGAGCAACCATCGACCACATGTTTTCTATCGGCGAAAGATCCGGAGAGCGAGGCGGCCAGGGAAGCAATTCAATCTGGCGATTGACGAAGAACCGTTGGACAATGCGTGCCACGTGTGGTCGCGAATTCTCCTGCTGAAATATGGCTGTGGGCAAGCCCTGAAGGTAAGGAAGGACAACTGGCTCCAACACCTCGGAGATGTAGCGCTGGCTGTTTAAAGTACCGGCAATGCGTACTAGAGGTGTGCGAGAGTGTTATCCAATACCGCCCCATACCATAATACCCGGTGCAGGACCAGTGTGGTGGTGCATAATGCAGCCGTTCAGCATCCTCTCTTCACGGTATCTCCAGACTCGAATGCGACCATCGTGGTGTTGCAGACAGAAGCGTGACTCGTCAGTAAAGACAATTTCATTCCATTCTGCTGTCCACATCCTTCTGTCATCGCACCATTGGCGGTGGAGACGTCTGTGGTTCTGCGTCAAGGGTAGACAAAGCAATGGACGTCTTGCGGACGGACCACTCTGCTGTAAACGGCGTCGAATGGTACGCGCAGACACTGGATGATGCGTTACAGACTGCATGTGCTGTGCTATGGTTCGTGATGTGACTGAGCGATCCGTCACTGCCATGCGCACAATTTGTCTGTCATCACGTGAAGTGGTGCGCTGAGGTGGATGCGATTGAACACGCCGGTCCGTCGTACCCTCCTGCATCCAACGATCACATATCCGTATTACAGTTGTTTGGTTTCGTCCAACACGACTACCGATTTTCCTGAAAGATAATCCACAATCTCGGTAGGCCACTCTCCTTCCTCTGTCGAACTCGGACTCTTGATCAAAAGATTATCGCTGCTTTCGACGAAGCATAATTGATCGTTTTTTGAAAAAACCACAAGAAAAACACAATTGCCGAGCTTGAAATCGTCGAAATCTCCAAGCCTTAAATAGCGCTTTGAAGTGGCGCCACAGGCGCGCGTGATGTGCGTCTGCTCTGAAATTCTAATCATTTACATATCTCACCTCCGCTAATGCATGTTGTAAATTTCATGTTATTTGCATGTTTCCTTCAGGGTGTTGCATTTACAGTGGCCAGCAGTGTATATATATATATATATATATATATATATATATATATATATATATATGTATATATACAGTAAAACCTCTTTTATCCAGATCAGATTTGTAGGCATTATTTTTATTTAACGTTCACATTAGATAATAATTTGTAACTATGATAGGAAGAACGTAACTACGAGTACGCAAATATTCGCTTTTTAGTTTGATTCAATGTACAGTTCCTGAAGGAATAATAAGTTATAGTAATAAAATGCCTTTGAGTTTAAGGAAGCTTTACTAGACTTACCAATTCTTTGTTCAGAAATGATGTGAAACGTAATTTTTATATTTTTTAATGTCTTGTAAACAGTACTATGTAATTTTGTTACAAAACACAGTTTTTTACGTAACAGACGGTAAGTCTGCTCAGTTAAGGATTTTGTTTTGCTTATTACCCATATTACCCGGATTATCCGGATTGCCTATGGTCCTAGTTAGTCCGGATAAACGAGGTTTTACTGTATGTGCCTGTATATGCATATCACTCACTCTCTCTCTGTATATATATATATATATATATATATATATATATATATACTTACTTAAAGTTGGATTGATTATATTTTTTTTTGTAAATCCATTAAACCTAAATATGTATTTTTGAATTTAGTATCAAATCTGATATAATGTGATCAGTGGTTTAATGATGGAGTTACTCTGCACAGAAAGCAAATCTTTCTCTCATGGGATGGATAAGAAATCTACTGAAATCCAACTGCATTATTTTAAAATTGTAGGATATTTTCGTAAAGATCACAGGAAAAAATGCATGCACACATACATAATGACCATTTATTTTATAAAGCAGCATATAATCCAATATATCGGAGTGGCGAACTTTCATAGCTAGTATCATGTCCTCCTAGATATAAATTCAGCTAACATACTAAAATTTCCATTTGTTTATATTGCATATATTTTCCCATAAACTTTTATTTCAGCAAAATTAGGATCACTGAGTAACTATATAGAGAATAGCTCAGTTCTACCCAATACTTGGGTGTATATTAATTTGAAGTGGCACTCTAAATGAATTTGATACAAACACAGTTTATACATGAAACAATGTTTATTGAATTCGTTGCACATATAGAATTTGCTTTTACAGCAATTAGCATACGTACTACTTGTACGGAATATATATTAACATTCAATAGAAATACACCTTGCAAATACTCACAAACCAGCAGAGTCAAACCAGCAGTACTGCCACGTGAACTTTGGGCCCCCTAAGCACTAGGGCAAGATAGCACCTGGAGCTGTTTTTCTCGTAGCTCCCTTAACTTGCTTATCTATCAACCTTAACAAAACCTTCTTCAAAACCTCTGTATTAATCAAGCTGCTTGGTATTTATACCAACGCGTATGCCGAAATTAGCATATCTCAAGCAGCTCTTTAATTCATTCACTCAAAAGTTCGATTCTTGTGAATCGAATCTTATGTATACCTTACAACTAAAGCTAAAAATAATTGAATTATTGCTCTCATATTCTTATGATACTATTTTTACCATGCATTCAATGAATAGTGTTGCGGGGCCACTACCAATAAGTAGGGTTGAGTTGGGCTGAACAACTCCCCTAGCCTAAATAATATTTTTTCATGTTTTCCTAACTCTCTTCTAATAAAAATTTCTTTGTTAAACTTCCTATCGTTTCACATAACTGTTTTTCCTTATTTATGCAAAAAAATTATTGATAAAATAAACACATTAAAACAATGCACGAATTGAATTCAGTTAGGGTGGTATATAATTGTTTTATGATATATTTTATAAGTTTTGTATTTGTTATGTGATTTTTATACTATGTACCATAATAAATACTTACTTAAAGTTGTATTGATTATATTTTGTTTGTAAATCCATTAAACCTAAATATGTATTTTTGAATTTAGTATCAAATCTGATATAATGTGATCAGTGGTTTAATGATGGAGTTACTCTGCTCAGAAAGCAAATCTTTCTCTCATGGGATGGATAAGAAATCTACTGAAATCCAACTGCATTATTTTAAAATCGTAGAATTTTTTCGTAAAGATCACAGGAAAAAATGCATGCACACATACATAATGACCATTTATTTTATAATGCAGCATATAATCCAATATATCTGAGTGATGAGCTTTCATAGCTAGTATCATGTCCTCCTAGTTATAAATTCAGCTAACATACTCAAATTTGCATTTGTCTATATTGCATATATTTTCCTATAAACTTTTATTTCAGCAAAATTAGGATCACTGAGTAACTAAAGCTAAAAAGAATTGAATTATTGCTCTCATATTCTTGTGATAATATTTTTACCATACATTCAATGAATAGTGTTGCGGGGCAACTACCAATAAGTGGGGTTGTGGTGGGCTGAACAACTCCCCTAGCCTACATAATATTTTTTCATGTTTTCCTAACTCTCTTCTAATAAAAATTTCTTTGTTAAGCTTCGTATCGTTTCACATAACTATTTTTCCTTATTTATGCAACAAAATTATTGATAAAATAAACACATTAAAACAATGCACGAATTGAATTCACTTAGGGTGGTATATAATTGTTTTCAAGTGTTTGTTTGTTTGTGTTTGTATGTTTACTTACGTGTGTTATAAGGATTTCTAAATTGACATATTATTATATTGCTTGAGAAATGAAAGAAATTTAGAGTTTGAATGTCTACAGTTTTAAATGACGTTAATTAATTTCTTATGTTTACAGTAATTAATGTTTTCGTATCGTTTCACATAACTATTTTTTAAAATCGGAAAATTTTAGACAACTTTTAAGAAAGTTGGGTTTTTACGCTTTTTCAAACTGTGAATTTGAAGATTCTGATTATGTCTTTAGTCTTCACATAGTTTTTAACAATAATATGATTCAAAAATATTATTTTTTAATATAATTGTTTTCAAGTGTTTGTTTGATGTAATTTTTAAAATCATTGGTGTTGGGTTTCTCAGTCTTATCTTTAACTCTGTTCTGAAGTAATGGATTATAACACACGTAAGTAAACACACACGCAAACATTCGCTTTTATTAATATAGATTTCTTATTAAATAGTATGTTTCAATAATGAAAATACTTATTACTTCGTTAATATAATTGTTGAAATCATATTTTATATTTCTTATTAAATAGTATGCAATTATATTAAAAATAAGAGTTTCAAATAAAAATTCCAACTTACGAAACCAAAGGTATTCACAACTATTTTCGAAAATGATGCGAAAAATTTACCTATACCGAATCGATTCATATTCGAATGACAGTTACTTGAATTAAAATTTCTTTTCACTTTTAACTTGCAAAATATCCCCCGAAAAATCAGTACATCTTGAAATGATCTAATTATGATTAAAAAAGGTGAATTAAACATTTTTAAGGCTCTTTCCAAATATGTAACATTTAATGAAAAAAAATTATATCGATAAAAACATGGCCGAATTTCAAAAGGTCAGTTTGTAACTCGAAATAAAAAAATGATCTATTTATGATTAAAAAGTTTGAATTAAAAAGAATAAAAAATTAGACACACAATGACACATCTTTTCAGTGATTCATTTTTTAGTGAGAATCACGCTGTGAAAGGATCACGCTTTGTTATGACTCAATCATTTACGCATTTGAAGAACCAAACAGGAAATTTGTGTTGCAGTATCGTTCTTTAAAATTCAATTAAAAATCGAAATTTTAAGATAGAGACTTGAAAGGAGGTTTATATGAATGAGAAAGATTTCATCTTCCAGATGATGTAAATATTTTCTTTGTAAGATAAAAACACGAAGAGCATCGACCGTATATGCTAAAAAGGCTTAAATTTCTTGAAAAAGTGGGTTTAATATTTTGATGAAAATAATAGTGTTTTAAATTATTTTTAAACAAATGAGGTCTTGTTTGATGGAGAAATGTCTGCAGTCTTAGATTGTAAAAAGATCAAAATTCTACGATCATTTTTTGCCGAGATATCGTAATCTGAAGTTAAAAAACATAAAATATCGCACAAAACATAAAATAAAATTTTTCTAGAATAAAATTTAAAATTCGGGCTTCGAGGTGCACCTTCCCATAGTCTGCATTACCCGTGTGCCAAATTTGATGGCTGTAAGTTTCACAGATTAGAATGGAAACACTAAAAAACAACGAATCAAGGTATCTAAATTTTGTGGCTACGTATCCCACGTCCTTCAAACAGTCGCAGCCAGGAGAAAAATTCTCCCCCCCCCCCGGCGAGAAATTTCGTTCTGTCCACCGTTCCACGTATGGGCGAAAAATTCTTTCTTCGAGACTAATGCATTTGAAATTTGTGTTGACGTATCGTTCTTTAAAATTCAATTAAAAATCAAAATTTTAAGATAGAGACTTGAAATGAGGTTTATATGAATGAGAAAGCTTTCATCTTTCAGATGATGTAAATATTTTCTTAAAACTCGATAAAAACTCGAGGAGTATCGATATTACATCCACATATGTGACGACATTTCTCGAAAAAGTGGGTTTAATATTTTGATGAAAATATTAGTCTGTTTTAAATTATTTTTAAACAAACGAGGTGTTGTTTGAAGGAGAAATGTCTGCAGTCTTAGATTGTAAAACGATCAAAATTCTACGATCATTTTTTGCCGAGATATCGTAATCTGAAGTTAAAAAAACATAAAATATCGCACAAAACATAAAATAAAAAATTTTCTAGAATAAAATTTAAAATTCGGGCTTCGAGGTGCACCTTCCCATAGTCTGCACTACCCGTGTGCCAAATTTCATGCCTGTAAGTTTCACAGATTTGCCTGGGGGCCGCATACACACACACACGCAAACACTTGCTTTTATTAATAAGATATATATATATATATATATATATATATATATATATATATATATATATATATATATATATATATATATGTATATATACACTATATATTTAATTAGGTCAAATCTTTTGACGTTTTTCTGTGACATTTTTGTATAACGTTTACTGTTGCCTTTGCCAAATGAAAAAAAAGAATCTGGAATCAGTTTTGATCAAGTATATTTCTCCCCATTTTTTACCTCAATTTCATTCATTATTTAAAATGCCACAAGTGTCTATTCCCTGACTGGAATGCATTATGATAGAGCTAAGAACAAGATATACGTTCATCTCCTCAACTAGGCGTAGCGTAATACATAAATAATGAAATGAGGAAAAAAAGAGCAAGTAATACATTTTCTTCCAATTTATTTTGAAGTATGAACGCTGCGAACGAGAAAAATGTTTTATATTCACAAAAAAGAGGTTTACGGCTTACGTGAATGTCATGCTACTCAGAGAAGTATGCTTTAGGTCGCTGGATTTTGATTTATCTAAAGTCTGGGCTCATTTTGCGCGTTTTTGCTTTTTTTTTCTCAGGAGAGAACTGAAAAAGGAATTTTATATAAAAGTAAGCAAAAACATATTTCAATTGGACGGTAAAAATCGTTAGTGAAGATTAAAACATATTCTGGTGGTGTAATAGTATATATAGCACATCTATTAGCATAGAAACAGAACTTTGGATTTATTTACAAATTAAATACATATATGCTATTTTTTTAAAAGCAAAGTGAATAAACTAGTGTGCGTCAGAGGAAAGATTCAAACAAGGGGTGAAGTTTATTGTTATTATTATTTTTATTGATATTTATATTATCATTATTAATATATATACACTGGTAAAAAAAATTAGGGGAGCAAGCAAAGAAGTTAAGAAAACCATGCGAGACAGCCACATATTGGCATAAAATGGATAGTACACGCCTATCAATGCGCAATACAGAAAAAAAGATGTAAAAAAATTTGTAATTAAGCTTTAATTCTTTGAAAATATGGAAAATAACATGAAAAATGGATTTAGGGCAACAATTTGGTTACACGTAAACGATAAAAAAAATATTGTTTAGAAATGATGCAAGATTTTTAATATGGCGTGTGGTCTCCTCGAACAGCTAAGACTGCTGCACACCTGTTTTCCATGGATGCGATGATGTTATCGATAAGACTTTGGGGAATACTGTTCCACTCCTCAAGAAGTGCAATCTCCAAGTCTCGGAGAGTAAAAGGAGGCCTTGGTCTCACAGCAATGCGTCGTCCGAGCATGTCCAAAACATGCTCGATTGGATTCAGGTCAGGAAAGCACGCTGGCCATTCCATACTCTGTATTGTTTCAGCTTCAAACATGTTCTCCACAAGACGAGCTGCATGCGGTCTGGCATTATCATGCTGGAAAACAAAGGAATCTCCAATGGCTGCAGCGTAAGGTATGACATGAGGTCTCAGTAGCTCGTCTGCATACCTTCGGGCCGTCAAAGTACCATTCCGAATGATATGCAGGTCCGTACGTCCACCTATGCTGATTCCACCCCATACCATAAAACCAGCTCGTCTGTATTGTGACCTTTCACGAACGAATGTGGGGTTATTTTGAGTGCCCCTTTCCCTCCATACCAAAACACGTCGGGTGTCACACTCCAGACTGAATCGGGACTCGTCTGTAAACAGCACTTGGCTCCAATCATGTTGCTCCCAATATCGATGTTCAGCAGCCCATCTTCTTCGGGCCGCACGGTGGCGTGAGGTCAACGGAATGCAGACCATTGGCTTACGTGCATAGAGACCTCCCAGATGAAGCCTATTACTTACTGTTTGGCTGGACACTCTTCGTCCTGTTGCCAAGAGCAACTGTCTTTGCTGCTGAGTAGTATTGTCTGTTCTGTTTCGACGAGCTGTTAACAGTATATACCGGTCATCAGTTGCTGTGGTGGCGTGTGTCTGACCGAACCCTGGTCGACGTCGAACATTCCCTGTTTCTTGGAATCGATTCCACAGCCTTGCAACGACACTTCTGGCGACTCCAACAGCGTCAGCGACACTACGTTGTTTTTGCCCGGATTCAAGTCTGCCTATAATACGCCATGCCACGGATTCCGGTAAATCACGTTGTTGAGACATTTTCAAGTCACCTTTTCTCAAAAAGAATAACTAAGCAATCGAATTTCACAATTAAGGCGGTGAAACAGAAGTTTCTGCAACATCCCGATTTCAGCCCTTATGTTCTTTTTCTGGTTTTTGACGTCATGAACTTTGATTTGCATATGAAATTTTCTTATTCTGTTTCCTGCTAGGCTTTAAATTATGGATGATTTATTTTATGTTACTTATCGGTGTAAGTATTTGCGCAATTTCGTTAAAACCATGTGCTCCCCTAATTGTTTTGAGCAGTATATATATATATATATATATATATATATATATATATATATATATATATATATATATATATATGTGTGTGTGTGTGTGTGTGTGTGTGTATGTATGCATATATGTATTATGTGTGGGTCTGTGTATCGTAAATAGTAAAGAAAGTATCACGAGCCGATGATATATATATATATATACATGTGTGTGTGGGATACCTTTTGTGTGAAGGAATATTTGCACTCATTAAAGCAGCAATCACTCCAATTATCTAACAATAATGAATGTATATTTATTGAAAGTATGGTTAAAATGGTATCAAAGCGTCTACAGGTCGTCTTTAAGCGTCTGACTCTTCCCCGTCTGAGAGCCCGTCTCTGTGTAACAACGGCGAACCGTCGTGTTTACCCCGAAAAACTCTCCTCTCCCAGAAAAGAGGTTGGCCAGGATCGGGGTTCATTGCCCTCTCCGGCATCTCGGCATCTCAGCTCTGTTGTCAAGAGTAGGGCAGAAGTGCGGGGATTCGTCACACAGCTTGGCCATCATGATCCCGCGGCACCTTCCGTTGTTCGACGCAAAATAAATCCTAAAGAGAAAAGAAAAAAGAAAACAACAGTATTTTGTATTTAAATGGTTTACAGATCATTTGACCATGGTTTTATGTGATGAGCGGCTGATCTGGTCTTAATTGGCCCTTCATGACAGCCAATCTTTTCTAGGTCGTAACGATCCGTCATCTTATCTGCCTGTTCATCTCTGTTGCCAGACATACCACTAGTAGGAATTTAAACGAGTATTCTACAGAAGTCAGCAACAGAATTTAGTTCTATGTTGATTCCCTTAGAATGAACCGCAGCGTCATTTTCAGCAACATTAGTTTTATAAAGAATTTCAATAACATTTTCTGGAATAGTACTCATAATTTTCCTCTCTTTCAACTTTTTTGCTTTGTTTAAAGCACTGTACAGTTCTTTTCCACCTTTTTCTTCATCAATAACAGTGGACAAATAAGGCCTCTCAACAACTTTCATTTCAAGAGCATCATTTGTTAACGCTGGTTCATCAACTCCTCCAATTCTTCTTCCTTTCCGTGATCGCAAATCTTTTCCATCATCCAACACTTCTGTAAGCAAATCGTCTGGTTTCAAAAGAAGAGTTTTTCGAATCTTCCTTTTCTTCTTTCGTTTTTTGAACTGCATCATATCCTCAAGAGTGTAATATTCATTGCCCACTTTCAGTTCAGGCATTTCCAGTGCCATCTTATTTCGTTGCTTTAATTTCATTCTAATTAACTCTAATTGTTGTTATCTGCTAGCTTATAAGATGGTGTAAATTCAGAACCTACATCAAAGAATTTCTTTCTCTCACCATCAATTACTTCATCATACTTTGAAAGCATATTCTTTTTCTTCAATATTCCAAGTTCATCATACTCTGGTTCTTCATAGGGCTGACAATCACGTTTCTTTCTTTTATTTTCTACATTCCTTGGATAGCGTTCACTATCAATAATATTTATATTTTCTAAAACATCCTCTTCCTCTCCAAGGACATCTTTGTCTTTTAAAGTTAGAATAATTGGTATTCCTTCCTTGAAAACTTCAACAGCATGAGCAACTGTAAGTCCTTTTAAATGTTGTGAAGTATAAGCCTTGATCTTTTGAAACTCTCCTCTACTAATGCACCAACACCAAACTCTTTATCCATTTCTTCTAACATTTTAGCCCTTTTTCTGGTCTTTCTTTTTCTTGCAGTAATTTCTGATGTTTTGTAACCCAGTCATCAGTATTACTCAAATGATCATCTGACAATAACTTTGCTTCGACTTTCTGTGGTTCCCCTTGATTTTCAAAGCTCTGAAATGTACCATTTTCATCATTAAAAGTTGTGGCAAGTTCTTGATCCCCCAATTCTCTTCTATCGACATTTGTTTCATCAGGCACACCACTTTTCTCAAGAGTTAAATCTTCTGAATTTTTGTTACATTCAAAATCAGTTTCCACAATTTCTTTTTGATTTTTAACTTCCTCTACATCAAATACTTTTCCAGTCACATCACTCTCCTGATTGGATTGAGCGTCTTGATCATTGCTGCACTCGTTTCCAAGATTCGTGTTTTCTCCATCAAAATTTAAGTCATTAAAATCACTCTCATTAGCTCCAACAGTTTTATTTGCTTCATCATCTAACCACTTTCACTAATATTTCTTTCTTCACAAACACCACTTTCGTTTTCAGTTAATTTGGTTTTATCATTACTATTTTGATCTTCACTGTCAGTCGCGGATTGTAACATGTCTGTTTCCACGGGACTATCATTTTCGTCCGAATTCAACATAGAAATCTCAATTCTCTGTGATTTACAGCTTTCTACTCTATTTCTTTCACACTCAGGTACAGCTGGTTGTCTAGGGTAAATTACTTCTTTAACGTTCGTTATAAATCTAGTTCCTGGTTTGTTTTCCAGAGATATTTCATTATCATTTACTTTACTATGTGCAATACAAACATAATTAACTTAAAAATTCTTACGCAAACCCGTTATATTTACACTTTCGTTACTTATGGAAAAATCAATTTGAGACATTACATCCATTCCAATAACCATTTTGTTACACAAATTACTTAAAACATAAGTATCAGTATACACAGAGTAATCAACAACAATTATATTAGCAGTAAAATAACCTAAAGGAGAAATTTGATCTGAGCTTATTCCCATTAACTGTACTTTATTCTGGGTTAGTTTTGGTGATCCCAGATTAACATAAGCTTCTTGATTAACTATTGTAATTTCACTTCCGGTGTCCTAAATAGCATCTATTTGTTTTCCTAAAACTTCGACACATTTCTGAATCCTATTAGGACGATGATGTGAAATCGTTACTTTATTTACATTCTTTTTAGGACATAGATTTGCCTTGTGTCCGAACTCGTCACATCGAAAACACCGCAAACCATTGTCTTTAAATTTACAAACAGATGATTTATGCCCTTCTTCATTGCAATTGTAGCAGATAATTTTAAAGTTCGAATCACTTCTCTGGTGTGTGTTAGCAAAAGGTTGTGTGTACTTCTGATTTCGAATCAAACATGTTTTTGGTTTTTCATTTAAAAACTTTGTGTCTCTACTCGTTTCTTGCCTCACTACATTTTTAAATCCAGCTTTAAAATCTTTTTTGACTTCATTTCTTCGACTATTATCTTTAATTTTCTCATATACTTTTAGTTTGTCTCTAAATTCGTGTATGTTTCCGCATCCGTATAAAATGTGTTTGTTTACATCTACATCATTAATTCCATTTATAATATATTGTATAATTGTACTGTCTTCAATACTTCCACGCGACGCAATTTCCTTCATCCTAAAATAATAATCAATGATGGGCTCATTCCCGCCCTGTCTTGTGCTTCCTAAAGCGGAATGTAAGTCGGCTGAATTCATTGTCTAATTCTCGACCATGTTTTGACATTCTTTTCGCTGTCAAGAAACAATTTTGCTCTCCCACAGATCAATCTCTTAGCGAAAGAAAATTTCTGCATGTCAGATAGTTTGAATAAATCCGACATATCCTCAAACTCATCAACCCATTTACGAAAGGGTCATATATGATGAACCGTCAAAAGGTTTAACTATGGCTTCTACGTCGTTAAAATTTATCACGGGTCTGTTAATTGCGCTAATGGCAGAAGCATTGTATATTTCTACACTATTACTATTTTCTCTTTCACTTAATTCGTCATCGTCATCATCATCATCATCATCAACAATAACATTCCGTTCTCAAAATATTTAGATCATTCAAATTTATGACAATTCTCTTAAACAGTTCTGGTTTGCAACCCTTATTATCCAAGCTCTATATATTGCATACAGTAATTAAATCACTTGTAGAAAAATTGGAAGAAACATATTCAGTTTTCCTCTTAAAACTTGCATCATTTTCATTTTCATAATTTAGTCCACTAAAAGACCTTAATTTTTTTGCGGTTTCTTCCTATCACCTTCGTCTTCAAATATAATACGATGAACAAGTTTAATGTCTCTAAATGGAAATGACTTCAAATTTTTCGAAATCTGCGGACAGTCTTCCAGTTTTTCCATGTTTAATTATAAAGATACGCTCACCTTTAATTCCGGCGTCTCAGAAGAATAATCCACTTTCACAAGCGTAGCAATATTTTCACCGTCTTCTGCAGCAGTTCGATTGCACACCCGTCACAACAGTCTTTTTTTTACTTCAAACGTTCCGTCCTAGCTCCACAACACGAAGCTTAGCGTCTCTCTATCACTACTGTATCCAGCTAACGCACTTAAATTCCTTTCTCAAATATCCCGGGTCAAGCTCCGAAAAATGTGGGATACCTTTTGTGTGAAGGAGTAATTGCACTCATTAAAGCAGTAATCACTCCAATTATCTAACAATAACGAATGTATATTTATTGAAAGTATGGTTAAAATGGTATCAACGCGTCTACAGGTTGTCTTTAAGCGTCTGACTCTTCCCCACCTCAGAGCCCGTCTCTCTGTAACAACTGCGAACCGTCGTGTTTCCCCCGAAAAACTCTCCTCTCCCAGAAAAGGGGTTGGCCAGGATCGGGGTTCATTGCTCTCTCCAGCATCTCGGCACTGAACTCTGTTGTCAAGAGTGGGGCAGCAG
Source organism: Dolomedes plantarius (assembly GCA_907164885.2). NCBI lineage: Eukaryota > Metazoa > Arthropoda > Arachnida > Araneae > Dolomedidae > Dolomedes > Dolomedes plantarius. The sequence continues at coordinate 68,616,670 of OU015492.1, forward strand.
TGCGGGGAATCGTCTCACACACACACACACACACACACACACACATATATATATACAGAGGCTGGTCCCACATTTTTTAGTCAATTTTGGTAAGCGGTAATAAAAAATCGTTTGCTGCAAAAGAAATAATTGCAATTGTACTATGTTTTTAAAAGTCAAAATTATCGTCTGCGGCTTGAAAGTTTTGATTTTATTCAAAATGGCGTTTTTAACAAAGCAGTGATTCGAAGGCTACATTTATGCTCTTTCCGAAGAGAAATATGCATACTCCGTTATCCAAAAACGATGTGAGAGTCATAGTTTTGTGATATCTAAAGCGTCGATAGGTAATATCGTCAACAAGAAAGGAAAAAAACGTCAAATTGGAGCCTCAAGTAGGACAAAAATTCCAAACAAGTAACCAAGGAAAAAACGGACATCTTCGACTATTGCAAAGGTACGTTGTTTATGTTAAAAGAAAATCCCCCTAGTCAGAGGACAGTTGCAAAATCATTAAAATACTCGGTGTCCACTGTAAACAAAATGATAAACGTTGATTTAAATCTTAAGAAAGCGAAAAAACGCAATGTGCATCGTCTTCTTCCAAATCATATCGCTGAACGCAGGACATGCTGCAGAATTCTATATGAGAAACACTTATCCAAAGAAAAATGGAAAACAATTGTCAGAATAGATGAATCATGGGTGTATTTAAATGATTTCAACAAAAAAAGAGCCATTTATTATCATAAAAGGGGAGAAAAAAATTTAAGTACATGGTTCAAAGAATCGAAAGAAAGTTTTTCTAAGGGATTTATGATTGTTGCTGGTTTTTCTTATAATGGCAAGTTAAAAATAAAGAGAGTTGAAAAAATGTCAAGATTAACTCCAAATACTATCAGGAACATATTTTATCGCCAATTTTTCTGAATGAAATACCATCGCTTTACCCACAGTGACATCTATTCGTGAGACGCCATCAGGACAAAGCTAGCAGTCACACATCAAAATCCACTGTAAATTTCCTAAAAGAAATGGAACAAAAACTGGTATCAATGCCATACCCTTCACTGATATCCCTACTAAATCTCCCGATGTATCAGCTATGGATTTTTGTGCTTTCGGTCTTTTAAAATCTGCATTATCCAAACGTCGTCCCAAAACCCTTACAGGACTCTGGAAAGCTGTTCAGGAGGAATGGGATAGAATACCTCTTCTGACACTTCAAAAGGCATTATTATCCTGGAAATTGCGGTGTTGAAAGATAGTTTAGAATAAGGGATATCAAATAGAACATTTAAAACACAAGAATTTTATGTAATTTAGTTTTGTGAATACAATATACATCGTCTAAAAAATGTTTGAACAGCCTCTGTATATAAACAGGTGGTTATCAAAATAATCGAAACACATATCAGTATTAGTGGTGTTTATGAAAGTGCTTCGTATTCCTTAAAAAACAAGTCTAAGGACCAGTATTTTTTACAGAACATAGAGTAAACATTATTCTACTCTAAGGTAGCAGTAATGAAACTATGGGCATCAGGCTCTTTGGGGTATAGTGTAAGATGTCAAACCTTGTAGATCATGCAGAGAGGACAAATCGTTGAAGCGCGTCCAATTTGAGTATCTGTTACAACATACCGATGGTTTTGGGAGTTTATCGAGCTATGATACTGGAAGTAATGGTGGCATACAGAGTTCACGGAAAGACATCCTCTGTGAAAGAGAACAGTGGACGAAAGAGAAAGCTAAGTAAAAGAGACTGGTGGATGTTGAAGTGGATTGTGATATCATAAAAGGAAGAAAGCTGCAGCCAAAGTGACCGTAGAGCTCCATCTGTATCTATAGGCTCCAGTTCCAGTCATTACAGGTAAGAGAAAACTTCACAAACAAAATATTTACGCAGAGTAGTAATTCCCAAGCCACTTGTAACAGATGTGCATACAAAACGTCCTCTACAGTGGTGCCACGAGCACAAATCCTGGTCGCATGATACGTCGAAATATGACATTTGGTTAGACCAATCATTGTTCCCTTTGCTCCCCGCAACAGGGTGTGCGTGTGTCTGAAGAACACCTACACAAGCGTATGATCATGGTTATCTCATGACAGCTGTCAAACATGGAGGGAAATTTCTCAGGCTTTCGGCGGCCATCTCATGATTTTCAAAAGGGATATATTGTAACCATGAAAGTGAGATTGACTGGGAATGACTATGTCGAACTTTTAGCCTACCTGATCCCTCCTATGGTACAAAAACTGTTTCCTGCAGGAGATGGCGTTCTCCATGATGATAATGCTCCGATCCATACATCTAGATGTGTCTGGTCGCGGTTTAAGAAACATAAAGACCAAGTCAAACATCTTATCTGGCCCGCACAGTCCCTAAACCTTAATATCATCGAACTGCTGTGGTCTGTTTTAGAGAATGAAGTCAGAAATCGATATCCACCAACAGCATCTCTACAGGAACATTGACGATATATCCATAAAGAATGGTACTATATTCCCTTAACCACTATCCATGACTTGCATAATTCAATTCCATAGTGAATGCAGGTCGTATTAAATGTCCTAGATGGTCCTATGCCATATTATTAAAGAATTTTATGTTATTCCTAAGTGTTTCCATTATTTCGATAACTACCTGTATGAGTGAAGTAGATGTTGAACTAAAAACAAAACAACTTATGAAATCTGAAATTAAGTTAAAATGCAACAAATTAAAATACAACAATAGCTGGTTTGGTAAACAAGACTCGCAGGAATTTTATGGTTTACCTATATTTCATCCTGTACCAAAAGCACCCTTTTGCTGGATTAGTACTATCTTGTCTGGGGCGTTAGTAGCTTCTGTCGATGAGTATCTAATAATATCATAGAAGATGCTTCAGGGATAGAAGATATACCTTGCTTCCTGAGAGTATCCCATTACCATACAAAGTTTTTATCACATGCGAGGGAGAGGGGTATTTCGTTGAAAGAGTTTCGGCTGAAAAGTGAGATTACGCAAAACTAGATATAAACGAAAATAAGTAAAGATATACAATGCTGGCCATCCAAATTGCAACACCAAGAAGGAAGCAACCAAACAGCGTGAAATTGCATCATGCGTATACAGCGATGGAATATGCAAATGATAACGATTGCACACAAGCACATCATAGGCGATCTGCAGCGCTCCTGACAAATTGTATATAATGTGAGGAAAGATAGCCGTTTCGAAGAACGTGAATTGTGCTCTCATGTGATTTTGTGTGTGTTCAGTTTCAGTATGCCTCGGAGAAAGACACGAGCACGTTTCGCAGTTCGACCGAGGCAGAATCATTGCATACAGAAATTACAGATCATCCTTCCGAGAAATCGGTCATCTTGTCAGACAGGGCCAAGACCCAGTCATGCAGATATGGAATTGGTGGATGCAGGAGGAAAAGACTGACCGACATAAGCGATTGCAACTGCCTTATCGCACCACTCCACGGGAATGGAGTATATATAGGCAAAATGTGCGCATGGCACTGATGGAGCACAGTGCCACATCCGCAACCATAGCATAACGAATTCAGTCTGTAACATAACAATCGGTGTACGCACGAACAATACGACGTCGGTTTCAGCACAGTGGACTGTCCGCAAGATCCATTGCATCGCTTACCTTTGACTTTAAACCACAGACGTTTGCGTTCGAAATGGTGGAACTGAACGGTGGAAATGGAATTCCGAATGCCATGACATTGTGTTTTCTGACGAATCACGCTACTGCCTGCAACACCCTGATGGTCGGATTAGAGTTTGGAGACACCGTGGAGAGAAGCTACTCAACCGTGGTGTTAGGCCTCGTACACACGATACGGATTCAGTTTTATAATCATTACGGTTTTGTCGTTTCGCTTACGGTAAACTATGTAGTTTGTTTTGTACTTTCACACGTTGCGATTGCAAACCCTACACGGGAAAAAACCGAATAGGTAGCAGGTGTCGTTCGATTTTGTCTATCGAAACCGTATAGAGGGAACCAACGCGGGGCCGTTTCCGTTGCCATTGGCGTATAGAATTGAGAGGGGGAGTACACATTCGGTTGTCTTGAAGGAAACGTACACCAGTGCCGATCTAGGTATAGTCGAATGAAGTGATTGTTAGTTGGTTTTTACAGTTTTTTTTGCAGTGTTCTTTTTCACAATGGAAAAAAAAATCGACACACAAATTTTTAATTTCTTTGGTAGTTGTATCTGCTTTCTCAAATTTTCTTCCACTTTTTTTAATAGATTATCAAATGTATGTATCGTCATTCGGAAGTAAGATGAAAAATTTAGATTCATATCTTCTTAAATGAATCGTTTGGAAAGATCTCAGACAATATCTGTCCCTCACAATAGGATGTACCCAATACGTTCTATTGATTTTTTAAATTTTGCTTCGACGACGGCGGTACCAGTACATCACAAGAAAGATATTTACGTCCTTTTTGCAAAGGGGACTACACTGCAATAATTGCAAAAGTGTTCTGTGCTGACGGAAAAACCATATTCTGGAAAAAAAATCCAAATCGCGTGTATACAGCTTTCGGTTGACACGAAACGATTATAAAACCGAAACCATATCGTGTGTACGAGGCCTTATGCGTCGTCACACTGGTCCTGCACCCGGTGTTATGGTGTGGGGTGGTATTGGATTCCACTACCGCTCCCTCTAGTACGCATTGCAGATACATTTACCAGCCGGCGCTATATCTCTGAGGTTTTGCAAACTGTTCTCCTTCCTTACCTTCAGGACTTGCCTGCGGCCACGTTTCAACAAGACAATGCTCAACCCCACGTTGAACGCATTGTTGAAGATTTCCTCTCAGACTACGAGATTGCATTGTTACCCTGTTCTCCAGATCTATCGCCCATAGAACATGTGTGGTCAATTATTGGACTTTCCTAGCCTGGCATGCCACAGCCACCGGTACGACAGATGAACTTTGACTACGTGTGGAGGCAGCATGGGTCCCCAACACCACATTCCCCAACACAACCATTCCCCAACACCACATCCAAAGCCTCTTTCAGTCAATGCCGTGGCGTGTCGCAGAGGTTATTGACAGACGTGGAGGCAACACTCATTACTGATTTTCTCGTCTTCCTCAGTTCAAAGAAGGCTGCATTTCCAATCAATTATCATTAATACTATCTGTAATATCTGGAATATATATATATATACATACAAACGCACGCACACACAAACACACACACACACACACACATATATATATATATATCATCGGATCGTGATACTTTCTTTTCCATTTATGATACAGACACAGACCCACACATAAAACATATGTGCATACATACACGCACACACATATATATATATAATATTAATAATGATAATATAAATATCAATAAAATAATAATAATAATAATAATAATAACGTCCCACCATTCATTAATGCTATCCCTTTAGTCTTGTCTATTCATTTCAGTAACAATTATAAGAATATCTTTATATATCAATTTGTGCCCAGCCCATGTCTGTACTTATGGCGCTAAACGGTCGCTGTAGCAAATCACTCCAGATGGTCATGCGCACAATTGAAACTCAGTTGCTCTTGTCCTCAGTTGAGAATCCAACTGTGCGTCACTTAGCGTCTCCTCTCTGCTCTCTATTAAGAGAGTAGAGAGTAAGAGAGTAGAGAACAGACGCTACATAGCTCTCAAGCCCGAAGAAAGCCCGATGTAATGTCTCCTTCCGGTTCTGGTGATGTTACGTATACACACACACACACACACAAACATATGTGTACATAGATACATTTGGTCATGTAGGATTTCTTCTTGAACGACCATAAACTTCGAGGTTACACTGAGCTTGAGTTTCTTTTAAGAAAATCTGATTGCCTTATGATTATTTTTTTCTTATAATGGTTGAAGAAAGGCACAGAATAAGACCTCAGTTGCACATTTTTAAGTTTATGAGATAAGTCAACTACTTTCCCCCATATAAAAAATATTTGAAATTTGCATTTTCAAAAGTTTTTCTCCCAATGACAGTTATATCTCTCTTCTAAAAAAATACACTATATTCTAAGAGACGAGTTGAAATTTCAAATTTCTTTTAAACAGAAGGAGCGGTTTAAGCGCTGTCTTTCATAAGTAGTGATAGTTACGCAAATACAAAAAGGAATGTCACTTTTAGCAACGAAACAAGCGTTAAAGCATGTCAAATGTCACTGGCACCTGTGATGTTTCTGTAACCTATTTTTTTTATCTCAGTCCACAGCAGTGAATTTAATATCACGCCTCAAAAGAATATCTTCGAAATATGCGGAACACAATATTTTATATAGCTTTCATCCCTTTATCAAATTATTTTCCTTGAGATGTTTTACAGTCATTAAAATTATTTTGAGGATTCAGTTTTCACTTTTTTTTCTTCAAATGAGCTTCAAATTTTTTGTTTAAATATAGGTATCTAATTTCTATGTTAATTTTCATTTAGTTCTGGTATTGTTTCACACGTTTCCTATTCATTGCAATGTGCGATTACCTAGAAAATAATGTAAAAATAAAATAAACAAATCAAAGTAACAAAATTAAAAAGCGAGCATAGACCGCCAAACAAGTTAACCTAAAACCTACCCTAGCAATAAAACTTTTCAATAAACGATTGCGCAGTTGCTGCATATCCTTATATTGAAAATGGACAAATATAACTAAAAATAAATAATCCAACACAGCTAGATAATTATAAGAAGAATGCAGACATAAAACAAACAGAAATCAAGCACTCAGGGCGCCACGCACCAGAGGCAAGATTCTGTAGTAGTGTCGGAAATGAACCAGAAATCGAGGTAACCGACTGGTATCGTCATCAGGGAGCCTAACCAAATCAGTTACCTCAAGGGGAACTTTCTGAATAGGATGCAGGTATAACCAAAAAACATTCCAACACCCCGAGTTCCCCATTGAAACATTAAGTCAAAAGAAAGTGAAAAGACAGAGCCAACTTACAGTAAGGGCTCAACGCACCATGCATGCAAGTACACAAACAATCCTAATGAAAAGTCAAAAATGCATACATACTAGGGTGGAGTGAAAAAACTTTTTCTTGAAATTCACATTGCCCGAGTCATTATGTGGTGTGAAACTGGCTGGAACAAATTTTCTCCAAATTTCAGCTCAAAATGTTGCCATCTTGAGGTTCCACACCTCATGTAAATATTTATATTGCCTTTTTTTAAAGTTTTTAATGCCTTTTTATCAAAACAATAATAATTAATTAATTGAATAACTAATATTAATTAACATTTAATTTTAATAATTATTTAATAATTACTAATATTTCTCGGAAAACAACTGACGATGAAACTCCCTCAACCTACAAGACAGGCCAAATGAGAATATCACTGCGAAATCTAGCCGTTGCTTGTGATAGAACGGGAGTATCGGATAGGTCATCTGCTATCATTGCATCCTCTGTGCTTCGTGGTACAGGGATTGTATCCAAAGATACTCCATCTAAAGTTATTGACAAGAGTAGGCTGAGGAGAAAACGTCGAAAGGTACGATCAAAGCTTAATTGTACACAAGAAACACAGTCTTTGTACGCGATCAACTTGGATGGAAGAAAGAACATCACTATAGTGCAAGGAAAGAAGGGAAGTTCTTTATATAGGACTATAGTTGCGGAAGAGCATATTGTTTTGTTGTCAGAACCTGGTTCTGTTTATATAGGGCATGTGGCTCAGGATTCTGGGTCTAGGGCGGATATTATACGAAGCATCATCAACTTCGTTACACAGAAAGGGAACACAATTTCAGAACTGGTTGCTGTTGAGTGTGATGAAATGAATATCAAATAATGGGAATAAAAATGGCGCAGTTAGACGGTTTGAAATTTTTGGGGGTCATAAATTGCACTGGTTTGTATACTTATTGCATACTAATGAACTACCTTTTCACCACCTTTTCCAGAAGATTGACGGAAAGACATCTGGGCCACACCAGCTTTCCGGAACAATAGGAAAATCTCTGGATACATGCGAAACCCTTGCTGTGACAAGTTTTGTTTCTATTCCAGTTGCTCTGCCTGAAATTGATAAAAAGACCTCAAAGCAGACAAAAAATACCTTTTCGATATTTCTGGCGCAGTATCCTCGGAGGAGTTCCTTTCAGATTTAGAAAACAGAAGTCCTGGAGCGATGTCTCATTCAAGATGGCTCACTACAGCTAACAGTATTTTGCGCCTATATGTGTCGACTGCCGAACCAACAGAACACTTTAAGCTCCTAGCAGAATATGTCATGAAAGTTTACGTGCCATCCTGGTTTGAAATAAAGAAAATCCCAAGAGCTATTCATGGAGCACGTCACCTGCACGGAATGATAAAAAAAAGCTCATTCTTGCCAGAAGATTTTAAGTCAATCGTTCAAAAAGTTATTAAGAGGAACTCTTATTTTGCTTCCTTTGAAAACATTCTGTTGGCGATGCTGTTAGATGAACGATCACATATTCAAGAACTTGGCCTCAGAAGAATACTGAAAGCAAGAAAAACTGACTGGAAGGGGAAAATACTCCAATTTGATCTTCCAAATTTAAATTTCGAAGCAGAGAAATATTTTGAGATGATTAACTGGGACAATCCTTTGGAACAACCAGCTACCATGAACCTTAGTTACGAAGACATAGCAGGTATGATCAGAAACGGTTCACAATTTGAAATAGAAAAGCTCCCGTGTCATTCTCAAGCAGTAGAGAGGCATGTGCGACTGGTAGCACAAGCATAATTGGTAACATGTGAAGCAGAAGCCAGAGATTGAAACATTCGCAGTGGAATCAAGTCACGAAAGGAACTTCCAAAGTTTGACAACAAAAAGATAATTATATTGGCCCTCATGTGAGATCCAAAATTGAAGGCTGATTAAAGTAAATTGCAGGTTTGTGATAGTTTTTTGAAATGACAATGTTTACCTATTTCATTTTTATAATTAGAACTGTTTTTGAGTCAGAAAATAAAGCTATTGTAAACATTAAAATTAAATAAAAGAAATTGATTTTTTTTTTACTTTTGACGTTAATACTCTTTTCTTTGACCACCTGTGTGGAACCTGAAGACTATAAGTGATTGCGCTAGGATTTTTTTTACAGTGTGTTTTTTGCCAAACAGCACCATTCGTTGAGTCAAGAAATAATAATTTAAAAAAAATTTTTTGCCTTTTTTACGGCCCTAATTCCGTAGGTGACGGTTATGGCGAAAGAGCAGCCAATTTTACCCTAGGAGTTACGTCACTGTAAAAAAACCACAGCGCCACACCCCATTGAAGTTTAAACAAATGTAAACAGAAACCCTATCCTAAACGTCTTTAAAAATTTTTGAGTCTAAACGCCATTTTTTAAAAACTTTTAAATCATTCTAAATAAAATCCTTTTAAAAATCATTCTAAATTATCTAACTAAAAAATAAACTTGTACTTAACTAAAAAATCATAAAAATTTTAAAAATCATTCTAAATAAAATCAGGGTTACCGAAAGTAGCTTTATTATAAATAATAACCGAGATGTTCTACAATTTTTAAAGAGTAAGAATACAGATAGCATACACACGTTTGATTTTGAAAACCTGTTTACTAGTATTCCCCATGATAACTTAATGAATATCTGCTCAGAAATTTATGATACCTATCTGGATAGTACATTAATCTTAAAACGTGACTGGATTGATATATGTAAATTTAATATTTTTGAAAACTACCTCTTTAATGGCTTGAGTTTCTTTAAACAGATAAAGGGTATCCCTATGGGAAATAGCTTCTCTAGCGCCTTTACAAACATCTTCTTGCATTCTTACGAAACTAAATTTCTTAACTCAAATAATATTACCGGATTTAGGTATATTGATGACCTTATAATTTTTAACTACAACAATTTGGAATTTCTTAATCAAATCTACCCAAAGGAACTAACTTTAAACAGGACTTATGATAATTATCATTTTGCGACTTATCTGGATTTAAAAATTCAAATTCAAAATAGCGAATTAAAAATTGGGATATATGATAAAAGACTAGATTTTAACTTTGAGGTTATTACGTTTACCTATTTCCATAGCAACTTGAACTATAAAATTTATTATATCTTCTACTCACAACTATACAGAATAAAAAACATATGTAACAACGCTGAAGATTTTTTGAAGGCATGTAGCATTTTCGAGGAAAACCTATGTAAGAACAATTTCCCTAAAAATTTCGGCAATTTAAAAGTTTAAAAGAATGGCATTTAGACTCAGGAATTTTTAAAGACGTTTAGGATGGGGTTTCTGTTTACATTTGTTTCAACTGCAATGGGGTGCGGCTCTGTGGTTTTGTTACAGTGACGTAACTACTAGGGTAAAATTGGCTGCTGTTTCGCCATAACCGTCACCTACGGAATTAGGGTATGTATGCATCTTTGGCTTCTCATTAGGATTGTTTGTGTATTTGCATGTATGGTGCGTTGAGCCCTTACTGTAAGTTGTCTCTGTCTTTTCACTTTCTTTTGACTTAATGTTTCAATGGGGAACTGTCGGTTACCTCGATTTCTGGTTCAGTTCCGGGACTACTACAGTATCTTGCCTCTCGTGCGTAGAGCCCTGAGTGCTTGATTTCTGTTTGTTTTTTGTCTGCATTCTTCATATAATTATCTAGCTCTGTTGGATTATTTATTTTTAGTTATATTTACCTAGAAAATAAGATACTTTGAGTAGTTTATATAACAGTTTTCAATTTACTCAGAGCTTTAGGGATATACTAGACCATTTTGGTCCTAACAGGTATCAAAGAAATTTTCGAAACTAATTTCGGAGTGTTTTCTGAAATTTTAAGGAAAGTATTTAATTAACATAGTAAATGTAATACAGTCGATTCCGGTTAATCTTTCCACATCGGGACGCGATCATTTTGGCCCTAATAGCCACCTGGCGAATAATATTCGGCTTTTGCAATAGGATTTGTTTCGGTTCTTTAGGATTCGGCCCGAATAAGCGGCTGGTCCGATTAACCGGTAGTCCAATTAACCGGATTCAAATGTACATTATTTGCTAGAAAAGAATTAAGAATAATGTAAATAAGTTTTTCAAGAAATAAACAGGGTTTAACACAAACAATATATTTTTCTTTTAGCCGATAAGTGATAGAAATAAAATTTGAATTTTAACAGTTTTTCGAAGTAGGTTAGTATGAATGAGGAATTACCTATAAAATAAAATTAAAAATTCTTTTACCGCGATAACCAGTTTCCCGATTTTAACAAAGTGTTTTATTCTTTCTGTAGTTAATTTTGGTGTATCATATTATTAGAAATGTGGCACTATTCCACACCAATTTGGGTGTATTGGATAACAAAGAAACAAATAAAGATCGATATTACAAAAATAAAGATCATCATTAACATTTTTTAGACTGCTCAGAGAGTCAAGATTCCAAATTTATTTTTAAATGTTTCCAGAATTTATACAGAATACTGAATAAATTATCATATTTTATGTAACACATTTTTTACACTGAATTACAAAATTTATGGCATGTAATAAGTTAAGGAAACAGGAGCCTTTTGAGATACCCATGTTAACATTTATGCATTTCCGTTTTTAAATTATTTATGTTTTAAATTTAAACTCAACTATAGAATCATTAATTCTTATATTTTTTCTGACACGTTTGATTTTCACTGAATTGAAAAAAACTGGGACGCATAATAAACATCGGAAATTGAACCTTTGTAACGTTGAGTCGCCTTTGAGTAACATATGTAAAATGTACATGTTTCGAATAATCTTTTAAGATATGTAAAGTGCCTTAGAAGTCGAAGTCCAAGTTTATTTCCATATTAGTTTGAATAGAAGATATATATATATATATATATATATATATATATATATATATATATATATATATATATATATATATATATATATATATATATATATATATATATAAATGACGTGGTTCTTAAACCACATAAATACGTTTAATCAACTTATTTGCAATCATCATCTGTAGGTAAATAACAATTAAGGACTTTCTGTATTAACATTAATTAGAATTCAGTTCAATCCGCCTTTTCCCATCATCTCTCAGCCCACGACACGAGTTCATATTGAACGGCGAAAAACCCTAATCTGCTTATTCTCTTCGCGCGTTATCCAAAAGCGCGCCTTTCTGGAAAGTTCTCGAAGGACACCACAAATGCGTGGACGTTCAGCGTCTTATGATCAGGTGATTCAGAATCCTGCGCTTCCAACCTGTACTTTTGGTGACATAATATCCTGCGCTAGTAGCACGCAAGGTTACGCTCTTAACGAGAGATAGACAACGTATCGCCATCTAATGACCCTTTCTTTTTCTATCCCGATAACTACTAATTTATGAATTATTTAAGTACTGTCTAGAGCTAATTTACTTAATTTAATATAATTAACACCCCTGGATCTGATAACTTCCCCACTCCCCCTGAAGGCTTGTTCATACAGTCTGGCCAGTCCCATATGTCAAGTCCCAAGACAAACACAGCTAAAATGTAATTTTAAAACCTAAATGAATACTAGCTGAAAAATTAACCCTGACCTAATATTAATTCCTACTTTGCACTTAGCTAGATTGAATTGAGGTGAGGTTACAGGGTACACGAGTCTCTAGTCGAGACATAACTCGATATTAAACAAACTTGAATCATTGTAATAAAATTATACAATATCAATTTATAGAGAATCTTTGCTCACTTCTACCCAGACTTGGGTGTATATAATTTGAAGTGGCACTCTATTTGAATTTTATACAAACGCAGTTTATACATGAAACAATGTTTATTGAATTCGTTGCACATATAATTGGCTTTTACAGCAATAAGCATGCGTACTACTTGTACGGAATGTATAAACACAGCTTTCAAGAACAATATATTTTTATACTCACGAACAGTAAGTCAAACCAGCAGTACTGCCATGTAAACTTCTGGCCCGCTAAGCACTAGCGCAGGATAACACCTTTTCAACCTTAACAACCTCCCCTTTTTCATTAATGACGCTGCGTGGTATTTATACTAAGCGCGTATGCCGAAATTAGCATATCTAAAGCAGCTTCTTTAATTCACTCAAAAGTTCGATTCTTGTGAATCGAATCTTGTGTATACCTTACACTGGCCTCCCTCGAAAAAAAAAATTAGGTAACTGAGGTCTGAACGGCTTCAGTTAACTAATTGAAAACGCGTGCTGGTCTGACTTTTTACATAATGGGTGGCAAAGCCAAAAAACCTTCCACACGTTGTGTGGGGGAAAAACGCCACTACCATTTTACAAAACTAACCCCGAAGGGTCCAGGTGACACCATCAAACAGTGGATTTGTAGAGTTGCGGATACTGGGCTGCCAACTGCTCCGTAAAATATCTATTTTAATTAAAAGTGACAACACAATTGCACAGCATGACATTTCTTGACTGTATCTGCTCTCCCCCAATTTATAATGTACATGTGTTATTTTTTTGTGAAGTTAGTACATTAGTGGTTAATTGGTATATTGTGTAGTATGTATTTTTTTTCTAGTCACTACATGTCCCCTTCAAAAATTTATAAAACAACAGTATGCCGTTTTTTTTCCAGTGGCTCACCCCTTCCCCTCAAAATGTTTACACAGTATATACAATGGGGAACTTCAAACCAATTTGGTTCGGTTTTATTAAAGGGTGGGAGTTAGAATAAGAGAATTGATACAAGACTTGTTCCTCATGAATGCAGCAACTTCCTTGCACCAGTCTGTCCAATCCGTGGAACCTCTCTTGATGGTCGCAGTCCTAGTAAAGGGGTTCGTTGACCGTGTGGGCATCCTTCGTGCAGCAGTTCGTTGGTCCTGAGGCGCTGGTCCGGCTTGACGATGGACAGGAGGTCTCTTGGGAGGAGGCCAACCTTGCTGGGCGGCAGAAATCTTCCGTTTCCTGTACTTATGCAAAGGAACTTTAAAATTGTCATTCTTCCTTTTGATAACCTTGTGTACCTTATGTGTTCCACGTTCATCCTTAGATGGAGGTTTTGTAGTGCACACTTTACTTTTCTCCGTACTTTTTAGAGTATAGGCATTAGATTTTAATGCAGATTCTATTTTTTGAAACTTATACGCCGCACCAACGTGTTTAGTAACTGGCTTTATCTCGCTGCTTGTGTCATGTTTTTCAACAACCTGACTCTGTTTTTCGTATTTGTGCTTATACGACTTCTTGTTTACCGCCTTAATTACTTCAGTATTTGCAGTTTTAATGCTGGAACCTGAAGGCGCTTTTTCACGTTTTTTATCCCCCTTAACTTTAGTTTTATCCTCTTTTGAAGAAAAAGTCTCTTTGAAACTTGCGATATCAGAATCGTTATCATTTAAATTCTTTAACACTGCTTCAGTTTTAGGAAGATTAAGCTTTTCGTACTGGTTCGTATTAATGCAAACGACGTCTATAACTTCCGAAGCATCGGCTAAACTACTTACAGTATAACTCTGTGTCAACTTTTCATCCTGACTGTCAGTATGGTTTTCATGTACTTTATTTAAAACCATATTATCAACCTGGCCTACAGCATCCTCATTCGGATGGAAACTTGAAATAATATCATCATTACCTAGCGAGTTCCTACTATCGTTTAAAGAATTTTTATTGTCGTCAACTAATAAGTATTCACTAACTTCTGTAACGCATACTTCGTCATCTACTAAATTTCCTTCATTAACAGATGTGTGAATATCATCTAAAATATCAGGTATAGCATCAATAATATCAGGTATAGCATTAATAATATCAGGTATAGCATTAATAGAAGTGTCAGATGATTTATTTTCTAAACCACTAGCATTAGTATCGGCACTATTTTCAGAAATTTGTACTGGAATTACCTCATCATTCCAGCTAGACTCACTTCTTTTATAAGCCACAAAAATACCCTGACTTTCACTATTCTCAAAATAATGATTACTGCTCGGACAAAATAATACATTTGACCAAACAGTTTCAACAGGTTGAACCATATCATGTGAATCAACTGGCCAGTGCAAGTAAGGTGCTTGCATATTATTTTCTTTAATTGCACTAATTTCATTATAACGCCGTGCGCTTCTATTATTTTGCCTGCGGTACTGCTTACGCTGCTGGTTTGAAACTCGCGAAAAATTTTGGCGCGGCTGTATAAAACTTCTCGTACCTGAATGACGGTACGGGGTAGCGAAGAAATGCCTATTGTCATGTTTAGCTAAAGCTTGAAGGAGGGTAACCTTGCTTGTAATTGTTTTATTATCTAAAAAATCTTGAACACTTGGCTTCAAACGTTGGATAACTATTTTTAAGATTATCGCTTCCGTCACCCCTTCTAAATATTCCTCACACTTGGAAATCTTTTCCATAGCAAAATCTAATGCAGACTGACCTTCACGTTGCCTTAGCGAATAAATTTCCGCTTCAATTTCTCTTTGATTAAAGGTCTTTGGAAAAACACTAAGAAACTGTTGCTTGAATGACAAATAGTCAAAAATCAGATTACTGCTTTGCATGCATGTGTACCACTGAAATGCACTACCTCTTAAAGCGGCTAGAGCAATTTTAAGTTTATCCCCCTCTGGGGTGCATTGTTGCTGAAAGTAATGCTCAATTTTCTTTAGGAATTGGCTTGAGGGGCCGCCATTGAAGGTGGCTTCGAATGGCGCAATTTGCTGAACCATAATTACCCGAGGAAAATTTCCAGCAGGATTTTGTTCTACAACACTCATTTTTTAAATAGTATATAAGTACTTGCAACAATTTTATCAATATACGTACACAGTACACAGTTTTTAATTTCAATTATGTTGTTCGTTACAAATTTAACGCTAACTACCAGGGTATATATATTTTCGGGCGCCAGTATAGAGAATCTTTGCTCACTTCTACCCAGACTTGGGTGTATATAATTTGAAGTGGCACTCTATTTGAATTTTATACAAACGCAGTTTATACATGAAACAATGTTTATTGATATCGTTGCACATATAATTGGCTTTTACAGCAATAAGCATGCGTACTACTTGTACGGAATGTATAAACACAGCTTTCAAGAACAATATATTTTTATACTCACGAACAGTAAGTCAAACCAGCAGTACTGCCATGTAAACTTCTGGCCCGCTAAGCATTAGCGCAGGATAACACCTTTTCAACCTTAACAACCTCACCTTTTTCATTAATGACGCTGCGTGGTATTTATACTAAGCGCGTATGCCGAAATTAGCATATCTAAAGCAGCTTCTTTAATTCACTCAAAAGTTCGATTCTTGTGAATCGAATCTTGTGTATACCTTACAAATTATTAGGAAAACTAATTAGAAAAATATTAACTATTAATTATAGAAAATATCACTTCAAAGAACATTAAGGAAGCAATTATTAAAATATTTTTAACTACAATACAAAATATCACCTGTAAGAAAATAATTTAAGAAAATACTGAGATCTTAGTTGTACCAAAAATCACAAAGTAAAAGCAGAAACAAATTATTCATCAGAAAGTATTTAACATGGAGAGTATTATCTAGTGTTGAAAATAAGGAGCTCAAGAGTCAGATGAAAGTTCATGGGTCTGAAACGGGTGTAAGTAGAGGACATAGTCTTGATGTTTTGAGCTCGTAAGCAATCAAAAATTTCTAAGTCCATAGTAGAATTTTCTCAGGTGAGTCTATCAATAGTACTTTCATAACTTAAAAATGAAGGATTCACTGTGAAAATATGTTCAAAATTGGTACCACAATAATGCAAAAACAAAATGAAAATATTAAAAATCACTCATGAAAAATAAGAGTACACCATAACAATTAAAAAAATAAAATGAAAATGTCAAATAGCAATCAATGGAACTAGGAATACACAATAAATGAAATTATTAAAAATGAGTGATAAAAAAATTGCATTTCAAAAGTATGGAATCAAATTATTAACGCATTCCTTATAATCACCTTTCAAACTTCATATTGTATTCAAAACAAATTCCTTTCTTAGTACTTATTATTAATTATAGTTTTATAATCATTCAATATCCAACTCAAATACCCTAGACCAGATATGAATTGAGAAAACATGTTAAAATTCTCATGCTTTATTCAAGACTTTCCTACGTCAATTGATAAAATATGTCAAATTATTTACACTTTATTCAACTTTATTAACACCATTATATCATTATCAAAATTAAAACATATCCTAAACCTTCACACTTCATCTCTATGAAAAAAAGGTTATAACTTTCATACTTTATCTTCAGTGTTACAGAATTATATCACTCAAATTTGCTTAATATACTAACAAACACACTCATAATAAAGTTTTATTTATGTTAATCAGAATAAACACTGCACACGATCGAAATATAAAAACAAAATCAAATAAAAGAAACAAAGAGGCCCGTCACCAGCTCTGAAAACACCAGAATTTGTAGCAAATTACTCAAAAATGTTCTCAATGTCATATAAATTTTGACGAAATTTTTTCAAAACTCTTAATTTTAAAGTAATTAACGAAATTGAAATTTTCAAAATATTCATAAATGTTTATCATTTAATACACTTAGATTGCCCCCCCCCCTCAACAACTCAAATCTGGACAAAAAATATCTTTTCTGTAAAAAGTTTGTAATACTTGAAGGGGTATATCGCAGAAAAAGTTTTCTCGATGCGAAAAACTCAGCTGTTGGCAAAATTCAATGTCAGACACAAACAGATTATTCCAACTGAGTGAAATGTTCTCCTCCATACGAATGTTCCTGAAACGACGCAAATTAGCTCTCCGCAGGCCTTGTAGTTTCCTCTGAAGTTGGCTGATAGCGTCCATAATGCAGTAGCTCAGGAACATAAAGACAGTAAATCTCACGTGATGAGGACTCATAACGTTTTAAAGATGAAACACCACTTTTCTTCCACAGGGCGTATGCTGTTATTACTGGCGTTGTCACTTGTTGTTGTCGCTCGCGTTGAGGGAAGTACGATACACTAATTCAAAATCAAGAAATTTTCAAACGAAAACATCAGCTTTCTGCCAATGGACGCGACGCTATGTCGCGAAGAGAGACAATGAGGAAAATGGAAAAATGACGTATTTAATTTCGTTACTTATAAATTTTGAAAATGCATCATCCGACGTTGGTAAATATCCTGAGCGACTTATGACGGAGTTCTAAAACCACATAAATTCCTGTAATCAACTTATTTGTAGTCATAATCTGTAGGCCGATGGTAAACAACAATACTTAAATAGCAATTAAGGATTTTCTTTATTAACATTAATTAGAATTCAGTTCAATCCGCCATTTCCCATCATCTCTCAGCCCACGACACGCGTCCACATCGAACGGTGAAGAACCCTAATCTGCTTATTCTCTTCGCGCGTTATCCAAAAGCGCGCCTTTCTGACAAGTTCTCGAAGGACGCTGCAATTGCGTGGGCGTTCAGCGTCTTATGATCTGGTGATTCAGAATCATGCGCTTCCAACCTGTACTTTTGTTGACGTAACATCCTGCGCTGGTCACACCCAAGGTTACGCTCTTACCGAGAGATAGACAACGTATTGCATTTGTTGACTCTTTCTTACCCTATC
Organism: Dolomedes plantarius; assembly: GCA_907164885.2. Classification (NCBI taxonomy): domain Eukaryota; kingdom Metazoa; phylum Arthropoda; class Arachnida; order Araneae; family Dolomedidae; genus Dolomedes; species Dolomedes plantarius. The sequence goes on from OU015492.1 coordinate 68,635,262, forward strand.
CCGATAATTACTAATTTATTAATTATTTAAGTACTGTCTAGAGCTAATTTACGTAATTAAATATAGTTAACGTCCCTGGATCTGACTGACTGATACACACACACACACGCACACACACACATATATATATATATAAATAAGAGTATAAAAAGTATTGTATTTTTGAACGCTAATTAATCGCTTACTTCATAAGAATCCCGTATACTTTTACCTATCACTGCAAAACAGAAAACTGGTAATGGAGCCTAAACAAATGTTTGACAGGAAACCTCTTAATCTGGAAGTAACGTTGTTCTTAATAAAGAGTCCTGTGGTCTATTGCTCTTCTTTTCTTTCCAACCAAGAGGACGAGACATACACTCGATTCTCTTCGTTCTGAAAAAAAAAAAATAAAAATGTGAGACATTCTAATTTCAAAGGCAAAGAGAACTCTCTCCTTATTTTAAGTAAGAAGCTGTTCTAATTTGCTGGAAAAGTTTAGTCGACGGGTTTCGCCATAATTTTTTTTTCTCCTGCGGCTAATGCGGCAGTTCAGGCCGATAAACATGAAAGTTTAATTTCAGTAAAGGCGTTTTATTATCTAATAGGAGAGTCGAAGATCATTTTGAATTACTAAAGTATATTTACAGTTACATACTATACGTAAATTACATACGTACTTTTATAATTAGAATAATTGTAAGCATAGTTCCTAATTAACAAGAAATAGCAGTTGTAGTTCTTATTCTGTTGAATTTTTCTTGTTTTCAGTGTAAATTGAAATATCCTGTAACGTACTTACAATTACTCATTTTTTTCACTTTAGAGATCGAAAGTTAAACAGAATAATCAAATATCAATAGAGCAATGATTCTCAACCGTTTGCGACTTAAAATTAGAAACTTGGAACACCCTTGTTAGAATTTAAAATTTTTCAATTTCTTAAAATATTAAAGTAGAATGTATATCAGGAACAGGTTGAGTTTAAGTTCATGTAAATTCTTGCTCCACTGCTGATTTCATAAATTTATTGAAATATATCAATAGCAAACACCAGAATAGCATATATTTTTACAGTTTCAAATATAGACATGGGATTCAGATGATAACACACTACAGGACTGCAATAGAAATCGACGAAGACTTGCAGCGATGGATTTTGATCAACTCATTCAGAACGTGCTTTTCTCACTGAATAATTCGTACTATTTAAGATAGTTTAAAACTCAGTGTCAACGTAAAACATGATCGAAGATTTAAGAAACTAATGTTTTTGAAAATTTAACGTTTTGCAATGGTAACGCCTAATTTTTTGGATAGCGTGTATACCCATTCGGTGCATGCTTAGCGTATTCATTCTGTAAATTCTAGTTCTCTAAATTCTAGCTAAAGTCGGTTAATCGATGTATAAAAACTATTCATATAATTATATACTTATGCCTCTTTAAACAGTGTATATCAATTAATTCGCATTTTTAAAAAGAAATTATAGTCTATTATTCTGGTTGGTAAAAATATTTTAATATTTTTCTATATTTACTGTATTCATTTTAGGAAAGCATTTTATTTGATGGTTAACATTTTCATAAACCTGTGAGCTTTTTACTTTGTCGACTAACTTCTCCTCACCTCTATCTAAACTGTGTAATATCCTTTTCTATTCAATTCAGACAAGAGTTTTAACTATACTAGATAAGCTGCAAAGATATCATTTTTACTTTGAGGGTTGAAAAATATTTTTTTATCTTTCATGTTTTATCTCTGAAATGTTGAACCACAAAGAAATCTCGAGGTAAGATCTATATCATTCTCTACCGAGTTGAAAAAAATATACCTTAACTCGCCGGAAAACTCATTTTAACGGTTTGTGTACAAAGGAACTGGTTTTATGCTCAAACTGTAGACAGATTTTAAAACAGAAAAGTAATAACTGATACGCATTTCAAAAATATATAGTTTAAAAAGGTTTTTTTGGCAGTACTTGTAACGAAGAGTAAAAGAAATATATCCTGCTTCTAAAGCAGGAAAACCCCCTTAAAATATGTTTCCGAAGAATTTATGTGTTAAAACCATTTTCGAAATTACGGTAAAATGCATTAACATAGTAAAATGGTCAAACTGATAAGTACTTGATTGTATGGGCATTAGTTTAAGGTATCCGACTACGTTGAAAAGTTTAAGTTGGGTCAAAAGTAACATTTTTTTTTAACCTTTAGCTTACGGGGCCCTTTTTCCTGATTCCCTCTTTAGAACGGGAAATTTCATAGCCACTTTGTAAGAACGGCCATTAAGGGGGTTATATATATATATATATATATATATATATTAATTCTTGGGACCGTATTCTTGGGATACATGATATCCCAACCCGTAAGGAAAAGGTTTATTCTTTAATTGGATAGATCATTTATTTAGCTTTACAAAACATGTTTAACTTTGTCTGTACAAAGAAGCCGATATATTAAAGATTTTATAAGACTAGAAACTCGTGAGGGGAGATTTAAATCCAGATTTAAGGGAGATTTAAAGGGCCAGAAACCTGTTAATTATTAGTACAAACAGAATTTCACTTTTTAATATAATTTTATAAAACATGAGTGCATAGGCTACGTACAAAAGGGTGTTGGTTCAAGGCTTAGGAAACTATAAACTAAACATAAAGCTCTTGGAGGTCAAGGAAAACTAACTGATGCTTTCATAGATAAACTTCAAAATAATTACGGTGTTGCGATCCGAATCGATGTTAATAATTTGTAGGGCATGCAAAGTCCAATAATTGCTGAAATTTTACATTGGGGCTGAAATGTAAAGCAGCTAATGCATGGTCATTGCCTGGTTGTTGTAGTAAAGCGCTTTTAAATAAAAAGCTAGATTTATTACATGTTTGTGATAAAAGCCGGAATCAAACTTAACGCCGACAGTAATTATAGAATAGAGTTATTTAGGACGTAGCCCGTGCGAGTCAGCTTTGAAGATGGGAAGGTCTGAGATGGAGACACAGATTAGATGACGGAGCCGAAAGGTGACATTATGTTACAAATGCCTTTTATGTTGAATTTATGGTATACAGTTTGGACGGTGGCCACGTGCAAATCTTGGGTGGTCCAAAAAGGGCAGGCAGTGAGGGCGTGAGATTTTTAAGTTCAGAAGCCAATGAGAAAGTGTGAAGGGAGAATAGCGAATGAAAAGTTTACGGTGTCCGGAATGGCTGATTGAAGTTTATGAGAAGGTGGAGTCATGGGTGTGAAAGGGGATAAAAAATATATAGAAGAAGAGATTGGAAGAGAAGGAGAGAGATTTTCTTGATTGGGGAAGCGGAAGGTCCCCATCTCCAGCACGACTAAAAAAGTGATACTTTAAGTGGACCTGAGGGTTCTACCTTAACCCGTTCCGGCTACTGTGTGGGTAGAAGAGAAGAGCTACCCAGATTTCATATACGATAAACTCATAGAGACCGATTGCGTTGACTACGTAAATTAGAGAGGTCCGCACCCGAATTGCAGCAGAGACGAAGAGACCCAGCTTCCGTGCCAACTGCCAAGAAGCGATCCCCATCGCGAACGAAATCGAAAAGATACACGACGAGGAGAGCCTAGAGCTCCATTCCACGACGTGAAGAGATCGATACCTCATCTAGAAAGAAGTAGAGACAGCTCCCTGCCCAGTGGAGCAGTGTGACCCCGAACCCTCGGCGAGGCGAGAAGGCCAAAATAGCAAATTGGGTTGATGAAAAGCATTTGGGGTGAGTGTTAAATCTCAATTTCATTTGTTCAGTTCCAATTTGAGCTAGGTAAATTAGATTTTTCGTAAGGAAGGAGTTTTTTAGTGAGAAAGTGTTTTAGTGTTGAACTAATAGATAGGTTTATTTGTTTTGTGCTCGGGACGCTCCCTAACCTTTGCAAAGAAATAGTAAATACAAATTTGTGAGAGATAAAAATATTGTGCATAAATTTTGGGAAATGAAAGATTCTTTTTATACTTGTAAATATTAAGTGTGTAAATAAACTAAGTTTTGTTATGTTAAAATCTATTTGTTTGTCTAAATTGAAAGTTGTTGGTGTTAGATTACATGATCTAAAATTGAGAATAGTTTATTGGCTTTTGTTCGTTTGCTAAATTCGACATCCAGGGCTTCGGGTTGTATTCAACAAAATAAATAATAAAGCACAACGCACCCAAATAATTTCTAAGAAAAATAAATAAATTGTACTAACAAAAAATAAATTTACGATACACGCCCAACCAACTAAAGTTGGTTGGGCGTGTATGTCTTTGTCGAGCTCCAGACATTTAGATTAGGGACATTCATGGCAGTAATCCATTTTAACAAAGGTTTCATAGGATTACTGGATATCTTAAAAGTTATTGGAGTGTATCCTGGGGCAAATTTATGTAGAGCTTTTGCTGAGCTTGACAAAGAAAAATAAATGAATCAATATGACATTCACTGAAAAGTACAAAAGTAGCCAAAAAATTATTAAAAAAAGGAAAATTATCCAAGGTTGAGAAGGAAGAGGGCCTGACGTATAAACTTATATTCACATAATATATTATTAAAATATGTTACATAAAACTTAAAATGCATATTTCTCAAAATTGAGATATGACCATTTTTTGCTGACTTAAAAAGTGGTAACTTGAAATATTATCATCTAATTTTTATGACATTTTGTGTGCCTAGTCTAATATTATTTTCTAGAGGATGAAATAAAATAATTTTGATTGAAGGAATATTTTTCAATTTATGACCTATTCTTTCAATAATAACGTTGTAAAATTAGAAAAAAAATTCATAGCAAATATTCGATTAGTTGTAAATTATTCATTTCTTAATATAACTTTAAACTTTTAGTACATTCTCTAGGTAAAAGCATGTAGTTTATTTTGGTATAAATTTTATTCAAATAAGATTAACTTTTTTTAAATGAAGCATTTTTTGAAGTTTTTTAAATTCTTTAAATTCATTATAAATATCAGCATCAGAATAATTAATCTTCACAAATAAATTCACGAGGCCTATGAGAAATTCTGCCTTTTCCTGTTTTTAACATACAATGTTTAGAAAAAAAACCTTCCTGTACCAAATTTTCCTTAAAAAGTCAATAAGATTTAATTCAAATTATTTGAAATTCAAAAGTCCCGTTATATTTTAAGCGTTTAAGAGTTGCAGAACCTTTTACTCTGATGAAGTAAAAACTCTTTTAAAAATTCATAGAAAATGTTTTACTTGCATTTTTTTCAGTTAACATAAGAAAGGGGTAATAAACTTTAAAATTAAATATAAATAAGAGCAGAACAGAATTCTTCACTATTATTCAACAGCTCACCAGAGAAAGCGTCCGTTTAGAAAAATTAGATGAAGGTCTGATCCTCGATCCTGGCAGAAAATCTTTTCCTATTTGATTGAAAATGTTCATTTGCTCTATTTTCATTTATTTTATTAACACCCCGAATGACCTGCCCTAAATTATTCAATTTCATAACCATTCATCCCGCACACTGTGTTTGAGCGTGATATATGACCTAATATTTCCTTTCACGCCTCCCACATACAATAGTGGTTAGCGTTCTGAGCTGCCACGCAGTCGGGTTCAAATCCCGAATAAGGCTTGGTCATTTCCGCGTCGTACTCTTCATAGGGAGCAATGCTGGCTCACCTACATGGTGCTTTACTAATAAAGTATCCAGCAAAACTTCGGACATCTTCATGGGACAATGTCAGAAAGTACCACCTGCTGTCAGACACAAATGCCTGTCGCATTGAGAAAAAAAAATCATTTCACCTATACGATGCTCTCATTGAAAGTAACCAACAATTCTCGCAGGTAATGTACGAAAGCTTTCATTGACAAGTGCCCTGCATTGGAAAACAACAACATATTTCAACTCATGGGATAAAAGTTAATTGCATGGTACTTCCTAAACATTTTATTTTACCCCATGTAGCTCTCAAAAAACCTTTAAAGACATAGGGCGAACCCTTTCCTTTAATTTTAAAATCACTTCAAACTCTCTTTATATGTTTCTGCCTTTTCAGAAAATTAATGTTCTAAGTTTTCTTGAAAATGCCTGTTATACTAATAGTCCGGCCCTGATTTTCCATTAGGCTCGGTAGGCCTGGGCCTAGGGGCCCCCGAATGTTGGGGGCCCCCAAAAATTTTTAAGTTTAAAAGGAAAAAAGGAAAAATTCCCAATTCAATTTTTTTTATTTTACCTTTTTTAATAGCAATTTTTTTATATATCCTTTCAAATTTCATTGATTGATAGGTTCATCATATGTATAGTTATATGTATAGTTCATTATATGTATGTTATAGTGTATATAAGGGATTAATAAGTTTTTATGGTTGCATGGTATTGGTGTTTCAATGACGAAGTTAATATGTTGTATCGCTTTTCGTTATTGGATAATGTTCTAGGCTTCTACGCTTCTAATAGCCAATTCTTGGTAAAATGGTACTTTCACAATGATTCACGATTATTCTTTTTAAGTGTCAATTTTGGAAATTTTACGCCCACATCAGTATTAGGGGGGCCCCCCCATCCCGAGTTGTGCCTATAGTCAAGAACGTTCTAAATCGGGCCCTGCTAATAGTGTCATAAATACGTGAAATTCAACTAGCTGTATCTACTTTTCCCTCAAACTGAGACCCACTTACACCTTTTAAACCATATTTTATACATTTTATGCATCATTCATAATAACCGCAACATAATCGTGGGCATTACGTCTAGCTAAACGGTTTCTGTTCTTGATGAAGGTTTTCATCTTCCCTTTTTTCTCATGACAGAGGGCTGCGATTACGAGGGAAGGGGCTGTGGAGGCAATTAGGATTACTTAAATTTAACAGAAAAATAAGTGTTTCTGATAGGAATTTTCACCTCGTCAAGCATAAACGATGGTCCTTCAGACAAAAAAAAACCCTCCCCATCCACGACTATTTGATCGCCAACATGTTTCTAATTATCTGGAAAAAAGGCATTTTCTGCATCTCTGCACGGCATTCGAAAGCTGAATAAAGTCTATAAATTTATAAGAAGGTAGACTCGTGGTCATAAAGTATCCCCCAGCGACAGCACTAAAAAGTTTTAAATTTCACTCCAGTCATAAAACCTCTCAGGTCTTGAATTTTACTGCCTGTTTTACGTCTCGCGGTTGTTTGATTACCATTAGCGAAATAAAAAATATGAAGTGAATCCAATTTGCTAAAAATTTGTCGGTGACAGGTGATTGCATTTGAAAAATTGATGCGTATCTTAGGATAGCTATCGTATAGCTTCAGAACATATTTCTAATCAGTGGTGACTGCGGCTATGTGTATATGTAAAGATTTAGGATTTTTATTAATAATCTTTCATATATTTTATGTTAATTTTGCGATCTTTCATGACTGACATTTCACATACTTGATCATAATCCATGAGCTCGGTCATTTTTTGTGGTTGGGTTGGACTTCAGTATATTTCAGGGTAAAATTAAGAAAGCAATATACCAACAGATCACCATTTTCCCCTTTATTTTAGACCAACGTTTTGGCCATTCGTAACCTCCCTAACTACCCAGGAAGAGTTTTTTTGGATCTTGAGAGCGAAACACTATCATATTCCGCATAAATATAATCGCATTTTAATTTCTTGCACACGCAGGGATAGAGCTCTGAACTTATGTCTCCTGACGAGGGAAGTCAAGAGCTTTCAACAGTCTCTGTGCAGCTAGAACACAAGAATATATTGCTTGAAACTCTAGGGTTGAATTGCCGGAAAGCAGCGTTTCAATGGGGCGTAAGGTAAATGCACCTATAATGGGCCATGTCCCTATAATGGGCCACCCTTTAGAAATGTCGAGAAATTACTGGTCTATTGTTACCTTAGGCAGTGGAAGGGGTGAGGGTCATTGGCTACTACCTGCGAGTATCCCTTAGCATTGGAATTCAATTCATTCCTTTACTTTGTGCGAAGTGTAAGGTGTATTCTGCTAGAGAGAAGAAAAATTTGAGTTTGTTTTAACGTCTGCTTAAGAAATCTGTTAAGGTAAGTGAATTTTTCAAATTTTTTTATTTAAGTACTATAATACCTGTTTATTGACTTAAAATATTATTCATTACGATAGTACGTATAATTCAAATTGTACAGTGATTAAATGACAAAAAACTTAGATTCCATTGTCAAAATAGTGTGGCCCATCATGGGATCACGAATTGTTACACTGCCCCTGTATTGGGCCAGCCCGTGTACTGGTACAAATTATTTTTTCGGAAATGTCAATATTTGCAACAACATACCAGCTGTGACAAGTAAAGCGGTACATCACCGGCAACATTAACCACAATTGTAAGTATATTTAATTTTAGATGTTTAAGTTAATAAATTTATATTTCAGTTATATTTTAGTTTTTATATATTTAGTGCAGTTGTACTGTAGCTATAAATGAATAAACCGGTTTAAAAATATACATCATGTTTTTAGTTCTTTTTCTTTCCAATTTTATGATATTGTAGAATTGATTTTTGTTCCATAACAGATTAAATAGATGGCCCATTAATGTTGTGATGGGCGATATTGATGGCCCATTATTGGGTAGCCCATTATAGGTATATCGGATAAAATAATGGCCATTATAGGGGCATCAGGTTGGTTATTATATATGTATATATATTTATTTATGAATGCAGCCAGTACGCTCCAATTGCTACTACAGATGTAAGACAGTTATTAAAATGGCAGGTTAAATTTTGGACCAGTTTTCTTTATCTATAGCTGTGAAAATTCAGTTTTACTTCAATTTTTTTCTTAACCGGCCCATTACTGGTGCGTTTACCTTATATACCTCTATTCCCCGTTTCAGTTACTGATAAAAAGGAAATCAGAGAAAAGTTTTTTGTAAAGTCTTACGAATCTACAGAGCGTAAAGTAATCTTTATAGTTACTCATAAATGTTTTGGGTGACTTTTGTTGACAAAAGGAAGCTGCAATAGACAAATGTATAACATTAAATATCAAATCCAAAAACTTTTAATAGAACTTAAATTCTCTCCTGTAACTTAATGTAATTGGTAAAAACAGAAATATATAAATCTAGTTGAAATTAAATTGAGTACCTAAGAGCAAAAATATATTTCTCTAAAGTAATCAAAATGTTACGGTTTTATCGAACCAAAAAAATCCAGAAACATACTTTTTGCAGTTATATTATATCGTTAAAAGAAAGTGTTGCCTATCGAAGAACTAGAAAGGTTCTTAAAAATTTGCCGCAAAGTGTATATATATATAGCCTTTATATTTTGAGTCGGGAATCACGTTACTATTTTGTGTTCCCAAACAATTCCTCTAATTATTTCAAATTTTAAAAAAACTTAATATAAATTTCATAAAATCATGCGTGTATCTTAATGCATTATTTGTTGCCGAAATATCCTGGGAAAAAGTTTTGTAAAATTATCAGAATGTCAAGATTTTAATGAAAGGGAAAATAAAAGGCTTTAACCTCTTTATCACTTAACCGGTTCATTTCTCTCTCCTCCGATGCGCCAATTGCGTGCACAATAAGCTGTCCATCTCTTTAAATCTTTAATTAACTCTGAAATGTCTGCGATGTACATTAAATGAAAACAAGACGCAACAGGGAATTTGTAAAAAATAATTGAAACTTCCAGACCGGTGAGTTTAATTTGAAATAATCAGTGGCCAGAAATTTCCAGTAGCATCGACGACGTTGAAGTCCTGTGTTTGTGTTTTAAAATTTTAACTTTGTGATAGTTGAACTTAAGTTGGGTATACTCATTAAATTAAATTCTCTGTGATTTAAATTCACCTGATCCAAAAAAAATTGAAATTGTTCCGAATATGTAACACAGAAGAATAAATGAATAAAGAGGAATTTTTAAGGAATTGCCTGATATTTAAGGAACTACCTGTATATGCATATGAAATTAACTCTAGTATTTTCGTATGCCTTATTTTATTATGAATGCTAGACATCTTTCATCAAAGTTCACTGTGAAATGGATTAATATTTAACATATATCATATGCGAATGATCTTGATTTCTTTTCTTGATGTCTTAAAATACACTGCTGGCCACTGTAAATACAACACCCTGAAGGACACATGCAAATAACATGAAATTTTAAGCATGCATTAGCGGAGGTGCGATATGCAAGTGATTAGAATTTCAGCGCAGACGCACATCACGCGCGCCTGCGGCGCCACTTCAAAGCGCTATTTAAGGCTTGGAGATTTCGACGATTTCAAGTTCGGCAATTGTGTTTTTCTTGTGGTTTTTTCAAAAAAACGATCAATTATGCCTCGTCGAAAACAGCGATCATCTTTTGATCAAGTATCCGAGTTCGACAGAGGAAGGATAGTGGCCTACCGAGATTGTGGATTATCTTTCAGGGAAATCGGTAGTCGTGTTGGACGAAACCAAACAACTGTAATGCGGATATGTGATCGTTGGATGCAGGAGGGTACGACGGACCGGCGTGTTCGATCGCATCCACTTCAGCGCACCACTTCACGTGATGACAGGCAAATTGTGCGCATGGCAGTGACGGATCGCTCAGTCACATCACGAACCATAGCACAGCACATGCAGTCTGTAACGCATCATCCAGTGTCTGCGCGTACCATTCGATGCCGTTTACAGCAGAGTGGTCTGTCCGCAAGACGTCCATTGCTTTGTCTACCCTTGACGCAGAACCACAGACGTCTACGCCGCCAATGATGCGATGACAGAAGGATGTGGACGGCAGAATGGAATGAAATTGTCTTTACTGACGAGTCACGCTTCTGTCTGAAACACCACGATGGTCGCATTCGAGTCTGGAGACACCGTGAAGAGAGGATGCTGAACAGCTGCGTTATGCACCGCCACACTGGTCCTTCACCGGCTATTATGGTATGGGGCGGTATTGGATATCACTCTCGCACACCTCTAGTACGCATTGCCGGTACTTTAAACAGCCAGCGCTACATCTCCGAGGTATTGGAGCCAGTTGTCCTTCCTTGCCTTCAGGGCTTTCCCACAGCCATATTTCAACAGGATAATGCGCGACCACACGTGGCACGCATTGTCCAACGGTTCTTTGTCAATCGCCAGATTAAATTGCTTCCCTGGCCGCCTCGCTCTCCGGATCTTTCGCCGATAGAAAGCATGTGGTCCATGGTTGCTCTACGATTGACCCAGATTCCATCCCCAGGTGCGACAGCAGATCAACTTTGGTAACTTGTGGAAGCTGCTTGGTCTGCTGTACCCCAAGAACTCATCCAAAGTCTCTTTGAATCAATGCCGAGGCGTGTGGCAGCGGTGATCTCCAACAATGGCGGCTACTCTGGCTACTGATTTTGGCAGGAACCACACTTCACAGAAGTCTATAAATTTAATCATTTGATATTTGGTCAACATGTTATCTACAAAATAAATTTTGTTTTGATATCTCTTGTCTTTCTTGGTGTTGCAATTTGGGTGGCCAGCAGTGTATATTAAATGTCAGAAAATAAAAGTCTCCAATCCTAAGAAAAGAAAAAAAATAAATAAAGTGTCTGCACATATCGGGGTGTCGGGGACAATAGCAAATCCTTCTCTAGTTTGCTAGCTTCTGAGTACGCCCATCGATGATATGCTTGCTTTTTCACAAATTTAGATTATTTCTGCATGTTTTCAGACATGGAGTATCTTACTCTCTTCATATATGCTAATACGATCTTCCTTTTCATATGATTGTCTTAAAAGTGCCATACAAAAGTACTTGAACCCTAAAGCGATCGGAAGCGACTTTCCAGAAATATGCCTAGAAATATATTAAATCTTGAATAGATAACTTCTACACACAGAAGTGTTATTCCGAGATGCAATATTTTAATGCTATTAGGCATACTTGGCAAACATTAAAAAACATTTCTCTCAAAATCCTGTTATCTCAAGATGCTGACTTGTATACTATTAGTTCGTGAGGCAGATAGAGGCCGATTTCCCTTTTACAGATTTTGAAAAATGTTTGATAAAAGGTCTGTAATAGAGTTTTAAATGCCGCAGTACTTAAGCTATAATCATATTTACGTCCTTGAGTGTTTGTCACGCCTATATCCGCAAACAGCGAACGATGTCATTTCATTACGTGGGGATTAACACGTCAAGTCCAGTGTGGGATTGATAACTGCACGCCAGCCCCAGTTTCTTCCCCCAACGGACGGAAAAGATAAGAGGGACTTGATTTCTAGCTGATCTTTCAGAGAAAATGCTTCGAAAGCGGGCATAAAATATTGCTTACGGCTTTTGATTCAGAAATTGTGATTAAATTCTTTCTTTTTTGCCAGATTTTTAGTTTGAAAATTTTTCTTGTTCACACTTATGCTTTCATGGGTTTGAAGTGGTTATTTGCTTTTTTAAAAACTTTTTTCGTTTCATAAAACGTTAAAAACACTTTATGAAAAAAAGAAATAGTGCTAGAGAAATGAGAGAGCAGCTATACATACTACTGAAAAAATTGTATTTATTCCTAAGGAAATGTATTAGATTGTTAATATTCTTATGTGGTTTTTGAAATACATTGACAGTTAATTTGTTATACTTCTTGAATAAAAAATTACCCTTCTAGCTACGTAAATATCGAATTATAATATGCGCTAAAGTGTCAGACGTAAATATCCTTTGTTTCAACAAATAGAAAAATATTGCTAAACATTCAAAATAACAAGATGAGATATCCTTTTCCATTTCGAAAAATAAGCACTTTTGTTAGTACTCTCTAAGCACATTTGAAGAAAAAAACTAAGCACCAACATTTGCACATACGTTTACGTTACTGAACAAATATGTGTATGTGTATGCACATATATTATTTACAAAATTTTTTTGTAAAGCTGTACGTAACTTTATAATGGAACAAACTCCTGAATGTTAAGTGCTTTCAGTTAACCGAATGTAATTTGCTGTGTACATAAACAACTTACAGGAGATTAATCAATTTTATCTTGAACATAATTTCAAAAATTTGTTTAACAAAAACAAAAACACGGCATAACATCAGCCGCAGTGGTTATAAAACGGGAAATGTATTCTAATAAACATACACAACCTAACACACCTAACACCACATAATTTTCACCTCACAACCCATATTTTAAAGAAATTGTTAGATGAAAATTTTTTATTGATATTTTACTGGTCATATTTTCAGTTATTTCCAGCAAAAAATTGTAAAAAAAATTGTTTGTAACACACCAGCCAATTTTTATTAATTCTTATAAAGAAAACAGAATAAATTTTATATGGACCATTTTCTAAAAATTAATGGGTCTCTTTACAAGTTTTTATAAAAAATGAAAGATAATAAAAGTAATTATTTGTAAACAGAAGTTTTTCTCTTACTGAATATTTAAATTTTTCCAGGCAGGATAAATTTTCTTTTCGTTTGCTTGTAGAATGAACATTTTGAAAGGAATGGCGATATAATTATTCCAGGACAGGTGAGAATGAAAAGTGATAAAAAATATATGAAATACAGGGTGCAACAGAATGGACTTCCCCATTTCTGAAGGTCACTGGTAAGTGAGTAGTGGGGGTAGGGCAGCGCGGGAAGAGGATAAAGTTCGGGGGGATTTTCTAGTTGGCAGTAGACACCATCAATTGATCTGGTGAACATCGAGATTTCGTTATCGAGGTGTTCTTTAAAAACAACGATTCTGTAACTGCGACACAGAGGTAATTTAGGACTAGCTTCGAGTTCTACGCAACTGATGCCCTTCCTGTTCGAAAAACAGTCCTACGATGGGTTTCGAACGTGAGAGCAAGTGGGTCTGCATTGCCAAGGATACCAAGGGGTCGTCCTCGGAACATTAGCACACCTGAAAATGGGCAGTGAGTGAGTCCGTTGTTCGTGAGGAAGTTGCAGCTATTGTCTCAGAGATGACCAACAGTGTGATGGAAAACTTTAGAGGTCGGCTTCGGTAGTACATCGTAAATAAAGGGCGTCACCCTAGAGAAGTTATTTTCAAATCCCAGTGGAAAAAAAACTAGGTTATAAGAATTTTTCGAAAATATAGAGCTTTTTTATGTAAATTGTTTCCTTCATTTTTTATTACCCTTTGAAATGTGGAAGTCCATTCTGCCGCATCCCGTAGAGAACAAAAAGGAAAGCAGAAGATCGAACACTTTTAGCTTTCTGACTTGTCTATATAAAATTTTATTTTACTAAACGTGTAAGATTAAAGAGAAGTCAAATTTACGCTGATAGTCATCAGTTCGTGAATGATTTCCACATTACTACATGGAAAATAATTAAACTACAGAAATCATTAACCCCCTTTTAGAGATATATAACTGCGGAAAAATGGAAAGTTTTTAAGTGTATAATCTGATTCGTATTAAAATTTTCAACATACTTTAATTTTATTTTTTATGATGATAAAGCCAAACAATTACTACAAATACTGGATTTGCTGTAATTTATAGGATATAATTAAAGAACCTTACTGAGAAAATCTCCTTCAGATAAATGAGGTATTCCCATATAGAACGTTGTAATGTTTATCATTTACACGTAAGTATTCAAGAACACTCTACTTCTTAAAATCCATAATAAATTATTTGGATGGCTGCAAGTTTCGAACTAATTAATGGTTCATCCTATTAATTAGTTCGAAACATGTGACCATCTCTATAATTTTATTGTGGATGTGAAGTTGTGCATTCTTATTCGTTTTTTTTTCTACAGATTTTCTGCAAGTCACCATTTACATGTAAACGTATTGTCAAAGATATGCCTTTAAATTATTTTTCTATCTACTTCGTTTCTTCCTTTTGCCATTACTTAAACATGTAAAAAAGGCAAGTCCTCACTTGGGAGGTATTGCCCTTATTTATACCTATAATGTAGCAGATTACGAATTATTGCCTTGGTTTTAGTCTCTAATGAATGCTCATTTAACTTTCTCTTCCTTTTGCAGCTGTGGCCCACACACAGAAACAACTTACAACACTCTTTCCTGGTCGTGGAGAGAGATCAAAGTAGAAAACTGTAGGTTAGTTGTTGTTCTTTATGTTCCTGGGGCCTCGGTACAAGGTCCCCAGCCCGGAGTACACACGAAGACAGATGAGACAACATATAGGCAGAACTACACAGACGCAGAGTTAATTTATTTTACACAAATGATGACCCCAGCAATGAACAGTGATATTTTCCCAGCTTTCTATCCAAAACCAGGATTACTACTTTAGGCGGAAGACTGACTTTACCCCACATCACAACCAAGCCTTACTCCGGAATCGGACCAAAACCCACGGCTGGAAGGCGAAAATGTTATCCACTACGTCAAGTGGGTGGGCATTGTTGGTTTATTGGTAAAGTACAGGAAGAACGTTTGTGCATAAAGAAAAGAATGAGTTCCAGGGAGCGAAAGATACTGAAGGGTAATTTTCCGATAATGAAGAAAGGAGAAGCATTAATTCGAAGACGTCATGCCTAGCGTTTGGGAGACGTCAGAGATAACGTTTGGGATTATACCAGGTCAAGGAAAATAATACATCAATTGCAATAGTGAGGTAATAAATCTGTATTCATCGTATCCCAGACAATTACTTGTAAACGACGACAATTACTTGTATTCGACCCTCCTGACGGTCGGGCGAGTGACTCCTTTACACTAGATGCCTAGTTTTCAATCGGATATCTGTCTGTATTATGTGTACTTGTGTCCTGCTGATATATCAAGATGATCTCCTTTTTACAGTACTGAGCTTCTTTCACCGCGAACAGAAACTCTAGGTTATTAAGGTTGTTTTATTCGCTCTTAGCTCTGACATCTGGCGCAACCTCTGGCTGATTGTTCAGGTTGAATTGCAAGAAAAAGAAACCTGTCTACTTTGAAACGATCAAAAATAAATTAATAAACACTGAGGAAAAATAACCGATGGTAGCCATCAGGTATATCCTAGTATAAACAATAAATAATAAACAGTGAACACCCATCTAGACCAGTTGTGTAATATTCGATGAATATCCAATGTTCAGAATACAATATTAAAACTATAACGATCACGAGGAGTTACGCGATGGAAATAGTAAATTTATAATGCTTAGGAAATTGTATGGAATAAAAAAAATATACATTTTACCTGATACAATTGCATATCGAAAATGTAGTTATGACCATATGGTTGTCAAATAAAATAAACTTTGAAGTCATAAATTTTTACTATTTTCCGTTAAAAAGCAATGAAATGAAGCGAGATTATAGATGGATATTTCTTCTTATTTCCTTTCATTTTGTTCGAGAAGAGGCGCTTTAATCTCAAGATTTTCAGTATTAATCCGATAAAAAAACAAGAAATACCGAGTGGCTATTTTTCATCTGAAGTTCTGGCGTCAGTTGTAGGAGAATGTAAAAAATAGTCTCAGTTTAAATTGATAACATTTTTACAATCTACAATATTATTTTCTCGCTTTACTTGTCAATTGTTGATGGTTTATCATTTATAAAATTTAGAGTTTAAAAAAAGTTTGAGTTTGGCTGCATTTGTCCTCCTTATCGTGGCATTTTTTAGAAACATGCAAAGTGTAAACACAAATCTCAGACTTTTTACCTTCGAAGCAATAAAACGTTTTAAAATAATTATCAGAAACCTAAGGTTTATTATTTATTAGCTGTTATTTTTTACGTAGATATTGTTTCTGTAATATTTTTGTAATATAACGTTCAATTTTTTAGATGTATTCTTATTGCAAATCTTATATAATAGATATTTTAATGATGTCTACACACAATTAAAAATTATTTTTACAAAGCTTAGTGGAATATTTACGTTTTGTTATTGATCGAGTTTAAAAAGTTGTTTCATTTTTGTTACATGATTTTATTATTATCGAGTATTTTCCGATGGCATGTTTAGTGAAGCTTGGTGAAACGATATATTTATGGTTCAAGAAATGAAGGTAGTGAAATAAACGTCAGAAAATCTCCTTTCACATTCATAGTTAGAAATGATATCTACTCACAAAGTGCTTTCTTAATGGAAACTCTTTCGTGTAACCTAATCGTTGTCTGATC
Organism: Dolomedes plantarius; assembly: GCA_907164885.2. NCBI lineage: Eukaryota > Metazoa > Arthropoda > Arachnida > Araneae > Dolomedidae > Dolomedes > Dolomedes plantarius. The sequence continues at coordinate 68,652,288 of OU015492.1, forward strand.
GAATGAAGACGAAATATTTAAACGTGGTTAATTCATTAATACGATGCAGAGTAACTGATTAAATACACTTTAATTAAGCAGAGACAGCGTCTTCAATTACGAGTAATAGATTGATTCAAAAGGATAATCACAATGCTTGGGAGCGTAAAGGTCAAGAGGTCCCAAATATGCTTTCCAAGTCAGCCAAGTTACCTTTTCGGTATGGGATAAAATATTTGAAATCATGTGCACCGAGAAATTGCCGTCATGACGTAATTCAATGTTTCTGACTGTTTTACCCTGCACAAATCTTTCTCAAGTTTTAGTGACATATCACAGATCTCGGTGGCAGTATAGTCTCCTTTTTCAGATTCATGGATAAATTTTTAAATTCTTGTACTGTTAACTAAAATTCCGGAGTAGCGGATGTATTTGTGCTTTTAATAATAAAGCACCAAGAGTAGTGCTTTATCTTAAAAAATCACAAAATAATGCTTCCCTGTCGTGAGACCATAAACGCGTGAAACTGAAGACCAGTCGCTACGTAGCAAAACCTGTATACGCAGCCGAGGGTTGATTTCCCATGTTTGGTGAACGGTGTCATTATTGAGGGCCTGGGCGCCGGACGGACAGTAAAGATCTGCTGACCAAAAAGTTTACTTTGCGGTTACTTTGGGGACCAAAAGGTTACTTTGGGGAAACCCGGGGACCTGCCCTTTCTTAAAAATATATATACTTCATATAATGCTCGTAAAATGCAAAAAAGAAAAATCGCTATTCCAAAGTAAGTTACTGGTTTATCATGTTACCTGGCAATCATGGTTTTCGGAAGGGATGGTGAGGCTAGACTTGAAAATGTGATAAATAAATAAAAAAACAAAAACAAAATTATCCTGCCCATTTATTTGAGAAATTGTAAGGAAAAAAGTAAGCAGGCTTGCAAAGAGAAGGATTACCAGTCTCATGTGTATTTTTATTTGCCACAAACGAATTCATCCTATAGATCAAACTGCATGAATGTCTTTAAATAACTATTTTTTGTTAGGAAAGACGAAATATGTGTTAGCTCTCAGCATATATTATACGTTCAGCATTATTGGAAGACGTCGGTCTTATTCAAAATATAAATCCAGGGTTCAAACGGGTAGATCGATCACAGGTTCCGAAATATGTAATCTGCATGAAATATGAGGAGAGATGAATCTTAAAATCTTCTGTATACCTTCAGAGGATTTTTTTAAAATCGTTTGTATTCCATTCTTAAATATTTATTTTGTGCTTTTTTATTACATAATGAGAGTTGGTGAATAAAAAAAGAAACAAAATGTTTCTTTAATATTTTTCTCGATATGAAAAGTTTTTTTTAAAGTAACTCAATAATTTCTCCAAACCTAACATAAAAAACTAATAAATTTATAAATACTTTGTAAATGTCTAAATTATGAGATAATAATTTCTTTTCTAGACGCACGCCACTCTCCTGAATTTAGTCCTGCTATCTCTGAAGCTGTAGGAGTTGAAGCACCGACGTAGAGAATCTCCTAAATTTTAACTTTCTATTTCCATTGATGAAATAGAAAAAATGAACTATTTTGCACTGTTCAGCATATGGCATTTCAATCACAACATTTTTCTGTAGGATGTTTCACGCAAAGAAAAATAATATACACCACCCAAACCAAGAAAAGCTAAACAAACCTGAAAGCTTTAAAATAACTTCTCAAAAATCTAAGACCATCGATCTATATGGATCGATTGATCACTGATTCAGCAGTACTAACGCAACTAAACAATAATATGAGTTTGTGTTAGTCCTTAGATTTTCCGTACACATTCAGAGATGACATTTTGTAACGCTTTGAATTTTTCTTCAAGTCTGCATTTTGCAATGACATGGGAAAAGAAAAAAGGAAAAGCATTTTGACCTCCGAATGTCTGCTTCCCTTCTGGACAATTTCGAAGAAAGAGTTCACTTACTGTTTACCTTTGGTAGTTCCACTGACTGGGTTGGATGAACGGGTTGGGAGCTCAGAGGTAAGGGTAAGAAAGATCGAAATGGTCTGAAAAAGGCTTGTGTGGCGAACAAATCAAGCTGCCGAGTTTTATGGGAGGTCATCTGCAGTGTGGACAGATCAAGCTGTTTGGGTTTTGTAGGAGGCCATCTCTGATGTAAACACAGCTGTTCGGGTTTTATAGACAACTATTTCCGGCGAAAACTTCAAGCTGTCGGGGTATTACGGGTTGACATCGCCGTTGATGACACATCGATCTATATATTGTAGGAAATCATCTATGGTGTGGACATATCGAGCTATTTGGATTTTACGGAACATTTTCAATGGTCACAGTTTCATGGGTGGTCCTTGTGTATTGAAAACATCAAGCTATCGGGGCTTGGACGGGGGAGGGTCATATCCCACATCAAGCAGTCTGGGTGTTAAGGGAGGTAGTAATCGGAGTGGACACATCAAGCGTTCGAGGTTTTATGGGAGTCCATCTCTGGTGTGGTCACATAAAGCTGTTTAGTGTTCATGGAAGGTTATTTTCGGAGTAAACACATCAGAAATCGGGATTTAAGAGCAAACTTCTCTGATGAGGAAGCATAAATTTTTTGGGCGTTATGGCAGGTCATTTCCGGGATACATTGAGAATTACGGGTTTTATTCATAGCACTACTGGTATGGTCACGTTCAGCTGTTCAAAATTTGTGGGAAATCGTTTATAGTGTAAACACAACAGGTCATTGGGATTTTATGGGAGGCCATTAGTGGCGTGGACACAGTAGGCCATCTGGGTTTAATTGGAAGCCATCTCCGGCATGGATACATCAAATTGCTCGTTTGTTTTCGGCAGTAATTTTTGGAAGAAGAATGTAAACTCTTTATAGTTTGACCGCTCCTGCAGCCATGCCTTTTCCAATTTTCTCCAAACTTTTACATATAATACAGACTATATTGTTTAAACGTCGATCTCACAAAAACAATTATTTACTCACCAGAATGTCTTACAGCTAGGAGAAATATTTATATTTCATTAAAAAGTTTTACCTTACAGAAAGAAACTGGAAAAGTTAACATTTTCACAAAAATCAAAAACGAAAATTTTGTGTAATTTGTATATGACATAATTCTCACGTAATAACTTCTTTTCTAAGCTCCAAACTATTACCGGAATCCCAGTCAAGCTTCAATGAAGAATTTGCAGCAGTCACAGCACAAATACACAGGTGTTCAAAATTTAGAAAATTTGCCGATTCTATCGAATTTCTGGAAAACTAATGATGTTTTAATGAAATTTGGTATGGATACACAGTTATATAAGAATCAAAATATACCATACAACAGTCAAGGTACACACTCATGATCTTCAGTTAGGCTCATCATCATAGGAATGTCCAAAACCCACGTTGCAAGATTGAACATGAAATGACTCTAATATGGGGCATGGATCCCTCACACAGTCATACAGCTTTCACAGCACTCTGCTATACTGGAAACGGGGCAGTTTGATTAGTCCCTGTGGCAGTCAGGACTACTCCTGTAGTAACGCAGCTTTCGCAGTGCGTCTCGGAGGGGGATGGCGATCTGCAGTTGCCCTCCCAAGAGAGTACCAGACATGTTCAATAGGATTTAGGTTTGGATACCTGGCTGGCCAATCGATCCGGCATGTATCATCACTTTTAAGATGATCGTCAAATAGGTGAGTCCTGTGTGGACGAGCTTTGTCGTCCATATACATGAACCGAAAACCAACTCCGCCCATGAAAGGTCTAACATAGGGCTATAAGATCTCATACCTATACCTCTCACCAGTCAGAGACCCTCTGTCAAACATATGGAGTGTTGCCGGTCCAATACGATGTCTTCCCAGACCATGACAGCTGCGTTGTTAAGCAGTCCCTTTTACAAATGTTTGAGGAAAGGTATCGGGTCCCAGGTTCTCTCCAGATGAAGGTACGTTGAGAATAATTGTCCAAGCTGAATCGTGACTTTTGTGTGAAGAGAACGTTCCCTCACTGCAGTCTGGTCCAAGGTTGATGTTATCTTCACCAAGCTAAACGGCTGCACATCTTTCCATGGGTCTGACAGAGGGTCTCTGAATGGTGAGAGGTATAGGGATTAGGTCTTACAGCCCTATGTTAGACCTTTCAGAAGCGCAGTTAGCCCTCGGTTCATTTTTATGGATGACGAAGCTCGTCTACACAAGGCTCACTCAGTCGACGATTATCTTGGAAGGGAGGATATTAACTGGAGGGAATGGACAGCCAGATATCCAAACATAAACCTTATTGAGCATGCCTGGGACTCTCTTCGGAGGGCAATTGCAGCTCACCATCCCCATGCGAGATGTACTTCGATAACTGCGTTGCTACAGGAGTGATACCGACTGCCACAGGGACTCATCAAACTGCCTTCTCCAGTATAGTAACGCTCTGTGAGAGCTGTATGACTGTGAGAGGGGTCCATACCCCATATTAGAGTCACTTTATGTTCGATCTTGCAACGTGAGTTTTGGACATTCTTGCGCTGATGAGCCTAACTGACGATCATGAGTGTGTACCATGACTATTGTATGGTATAATTTTATCTCTTATATAATTGTGTATCCATACCAAATTTCATCAAAATCCGTCCATTAGTTTCCAGAAATTCGACAAAATATGCAAATTCTCTAAATTTTAAACACAAATGTATATGGAAAAGTTTTCTAATATTAATTTAATTTTCTTTTTGTTTCGATGTAATTAAAAAGGTGATTATTTTGCAGTCATAAGCAGAAAGCACTTTAAGTCAGATATTTTGTATCGAAAATTTTGCTTTAAGAGAAGTAAAATATTTGTATTCTAAGAAAAATTGTGCATAACATGAAACAGTTTTTTTAAAATTCTACCCGCTGGTACCACACAGCAGAATTATATTTCTCAACAAAGCGCATGTTCAGAAGCTCTAAACTTAAGTTATATATTTTTCTCTGTTCTTGGTAAAAAGATAAACAGTTTATCTCAAAAGAAATTAAACCTAAATTTCCCTGTTCGAGGGGAAAGCAGGAGACTTCGTTCCCTCACTAGTTACACCGAGTCAAGCACTTAAGACTCGATTGTGATCCATTTCAAGACATTTGTTCTGCTTATATTATGATGTAATCTGTATATAATACTGTATATTATTATTTGAGGGTCATACTTTCATAATATTTTGTGAAGTACTTTGTGCAAAATGTTTTTAATTTAGTGTTATAATTGAACACAGTTCTCTGTAATGATTGTGGCAATGTGAAATTCGTAAGAATTTTGAGTTAAGGGAAACTCATTCTTTATTGAAAAAAATGCATTTTCTTTCAGAGTAAGGTTCCATACAGGGTTCTGAAATATTATATTGCTATAACACTGTGTAAGGACGGTCCTCCTAATACTTATTTGAATATTGTTCTCCGAACCTCGGAAGACAATCTTTGTGATTCTACCAACTAAACTATCCTGATGGTACGGGTACTACCTTTTTGATTTCAAATCCTCATATATTATGAGTCGAACTGTGTAGAATGTTGGCCTATGCATATGTTTTCATTTATTACATGTTTATAATTTTTCCTCATTGAATGTTTGTCATATGTTTTCAAATGGTCCATTTTTGTTATTTACTATGACTGAGCGTCACAGTAAAGAACCTTTGTCACTACCAGGATTCAAACCCGGGGCACCTGATCACGAGGTTCATAATCCTACCAATTAGACTTTTTCGGATAAGTAAGAAACCCTCATATTAGGAATCTCATTTCTCCCAACTGATAATAAAAGATAAATTTAGATGACATGTGACTGAAAAAAAAAAGATACGGTTAAAGTTGCAACACATCAGGGGTGATTCATCCCTATTATTTTAAACTCTGCTTTCAGCAGCTGTATTTTACGGTACATACAGTGGTGGAAATTGATTTATGAAAACACAATTTTTTAAGAAAAACATTTTTAATATTCATTAAAAATGAATGAAATTTCATACATTATACATGCTATGTATAACAAATGAGTTACAAAAATAAAATTTCATACATAATAATAAACTAAAGCAGAAAGTTAAAAATTAGATTTTCGTAACATACAAACATGGAAATTGATTTATGAAATACCACATTTCATTCACATTACTTGATAGTAAAACTACCTTTCTTCATCAAAGTTGCTTTAATTCTAGATGGTATTAATAAAACAAGATTATAAATGTACTTGTGTTGAATTAGTTTCCAGTTTTGACAGATTGAAGCTTTCAATTCTACAAGTGATGTGTACTGCACCAACTTTTCGAACAAGCTGCCCCCAAACGTTTTCGATGGGGTTCAAATCAGGACTATTAGTTTGGATGATCTAAAACAGGGCTCCGCAACCGCTGTGCCGTGGCACACTGGTGTGCCGCGAGGTGATCTTGACTGTGCCTCGGTGATTTTATCGATTTTGATAATAAATTAACCACCTCATTAAATAGAAATTTTTCTAAGTAAAATATTCCTCTAACTCTTTGTTAATATGTAATTTTTCTGGGTCGAAATTATACACAAAACAAAAACATGTTGTTAGCCATACATTGTATGTATGCTCGAGCGTCATATTTCTGGATTTCAGTTAAGAAAGAATATCCACAAATTTCTGACAAGGCCATTGCAATTTTGCTCCCATTTTCGACGACATACTTATGTGAACAAAGTTTTTCGACACTGGTTCTAATTGAAAATGACAAACGATCATATTTAAAGGGCCTTGACCATGAACTGTAGCCCTTTATATTACAGAGACAAATATTTTTTTAACCTATGGCTTTATAGGAAAATTAATCCATATTTATAGAGCCAAATATAAAACGTGCAAATATAAAATGCACATTTATCAAAACAGTCTCAAATATATCATTAATAAATTAGTTATGTTTAAATTAACTTTGATTTAATAGACTTAAGTAAAGACCAAAAAACAAATTTTAAAATAAAAATTTAAAGAGAAAATCTTTTTACTTGTAAACTATAATTTTAATTTCTTGTGTTGGTGTTCAAAATAATTCATATAAAACTTAAATGATTATAATTATCTTGATACATAGAGCTATTTTTTTTATCTAATAAAAACATATATGTATTTATTGCAATTTATATATTTGAAAGCTTTTTCTTGTAGTGTGCCGCGGAATTATCGAAAAAAACGTTGTTGTGCCGTGGAAGATAAAAGGTTGCGGAGCTCTGATCTAAAAGATCAATATTCTGTTCGTCAAACCAATCCTTCATTGCATTTGAAGTGTGAATACTTGCATTGTCTTGCATGAAGATATAATCTAAACTATAATATTACAATATTACAATGTGGAAATATTACAATATGGAAATGAAAGAAGGGAATTTTCTAAAACTGATCTGCAATCAAATTAATTCTGGCGACCATTTAAAAATACAATTTCACTTCTGCCATCATAAGCAATCTCTGCTCAAATCATCAAATTTCCGCCATCAAAATTTCTGCTGAATGTAGATTGTGGTTCTGTTCGGAGGTCCCACTAGTAATATTTAAAACCATCTGGGCCATCCAAATTAAATTTCTTTTCATCGGAAAAAATGACCTTCTTCCAATTGTCGCCCATTGCCATATACTTCTCGCAATACTGAAAACGCATCTGCTTGTGACGCAGAATTATCTTTCCAGACTTCATCTTCGACCATCTCAAGCTCCATGAAGAATGTAAAATTTGTCTAACTCTTCTAGAAGTAACAGGAAGGGATAGATCTGCACAAATCTGCTTTAAACTGTGGCCGTTTTTTGATAGGAGCTGAAGAATCCCCCTTTTCTCCATCTTAGTTAAACGTGGATTACCTTCTTTGTTAAAATTTTTGCCATAATTTGCTGAATCATTTCTATAGTTTTATATCACACCAACTGATCTTTAACTTAATTAATTAATTTACTAATTTCCGGAACAGATTTTTCACATTCTAGATATGCATCGGTTTTGGCTCTTTCGGCCTCAGACAACACCTTTCGTATACCCATCGTGAAATAAAAGACAGAAACGTATTGCTTCCAATATATAACGCTTTTTATGTCTACTGCGTACGTCACGTTACTTGGTTTTATGTAAGTTTTTGTCACATTACTTCAGAAAAGCCATTGAAATGTGATATATCATAAATCAATTTCCATGTTTGTATATTACGAAAGTCTAATTTTTGACCTTATGTTTTTGTTTATTATTATGTATTAAATTTCCTTTTTATGAAACATTTGTTATACATAGCATGTATAATGTATGAAATTTCAGTCATTTTTAATGAATATGAAAGAAGTTTTTATTAAAAAACCGTGTTCTCATAAATCAAATTGCAACACTGCATAACTGAAAACTTGAAAAGCATATGAAAATCGTTGCATTAAAATTACTTTTATCAAAGCAAAATTTGAAATGAATTAATAAGAAACGGATACTTCCACGAAATAAGATAATTATTTCTGTTTCAATTTCAAGACATTTACTACTTTTGAGATAAATTTAAAGTTTAAATTAATATTTAAAACTGTTTAAATAGTGGCAGATTTAGAAAAAATTATACTCTGCATCTGGCCAACCATGAAGGAAATTTTTCTCGTGTGTTTAAATGAAGATCAGCTGTGTAAGCCAATTCAAGAGTTAGCCTTGTATTCTGAGAAAACGCTACAAATTTATTTTACTCCTGGACTTCAAAATGCATTTAAGTCAGCCTATATCAGTTTTTCTGCAAGTAAGGGATTCTAAAATAGCGATGCGCATTAAAACGTGTGTCCTGTATAGTGCAATGATATTTATCGTAATGTTACGGTTAAGAGTTTGTTTATACTTCTCTCAAACGACATTAGTCGAGCAGATATGAGCAAGAATAAATTTCGGATATAAATAGGACATAAAATGGTTTATATTCAATAAAATTACCGAATCTAAATATTCCCGAAGTTTATCGACAACACCCACAACTATATGACTAGTCTCGATGTCTAGACTTTACTCCTCGTATGACAGAGGAAAAAAATAATGTATTATCAGGAAATTTTCATTGATTATATGATGCCAGAATAATAAAAAAAGAAAATTAAATTTCAAAGAAAATATGAATTCGACAAAAAATTTATCGACCATCTCCTAGAACCCCTCAATGCAAAAATACGCGAACATGCAACATATTTCAAACCTCTTAAATTTTGAACCAATATAACTTTTTTATAAGGAAAACTTTTGATAACAGGATTTTTAATGTTGAAGAGTCCATAAACAGAGAAGAGGCCTTGGTTCATGGATGGTGTTGGAATATACTGGAGTATGTGAAGCATTTTATCATAATTGATAATAATCATTCAAAACCATGAATAAATTCCGTCACTTATAATATAGAATTTATTTGTGTATGGATTCATATTATCTCAAGTGTATTTGGTAGGCTTGTTTTGACATAGATCTCACTAGAACGTCAGGCATGTTCGGAAACGTCACTGCTATGTTTCCAACGCACTACATAATCACTACACAGCTGTGACGGAAATACCCTTTCATACCGTCTCCTTGCGACAAAGTCATGAAGCTTCTTTATAAAGTTTAAGTGACGATAAAAGATGCTATAAAAATGTATCATCTTCCACTTGATAAATCCTATTTCTACTTGATGTCTGCATAAATGCAATTCCTACGTAATAATATAGCATTTATGCTTAGTTAAATGGTACTATCCCAGAGGGACAATACACACCGTTGTCCCAATAAACCTTACCAAATAGGAGTCTAAAAGGACCATTTCTACGTTAATGCGACATCACTGCTACGCTAACAGTCATGCTTGGTTGTAACGCTACCTTACATATATCTATATATATAAAACAGTTCCGTAACGGACTGACTGACTGACATATAACGTACAGACTAAACCGCTGGACCTAAAGGGCTGAAATTTTGCATGGCGATTCTTCTTATAGTGTAGGGGAGTACTAAGAGAGATCTTTAAAAAAATTCTTCTTCGATTTTTAAAAATTAAATTTTAAGCTTTTTTTGTAACATTCTTTAAAGTTTGCATTTAAAATAATAATCTGAGGGTTATAAAATTTATATCACGAGAACGATCCTAAAAATTCCTTTAAAATGAAATCTTTTTCGAATCTTTACCTCCATTTTCTGATTTTTGGTGAATTTTTAAAGATTAATTTTTAGAATTTAATTTATTAAATGCTGATCACGTGGCTTCTTTTCTTTTTGTGACACTTTAAACTAATTTTGCGTCACGTGCATAACAATGAAATAGACAATTTTTTTTCTCTCTTGCTAATGCAGCAGACGATTGGACATTATCGAAAAAAAATATTAAAATAAGGCAAAAGAAATGTTCCTCAATCTGTACTATATTCTTTAGTATGTTCTATTAGATTTAATTTGAATATTTTCTTCTTCATTATTTTGTCTACGAAAATATCTGTTACGATTTTATACGTCAATTGCATACATTGATCGTTGTATTTATATATATATATATATATATATATATATATATATATATATATATATATATATATATATATATATATATATATATATATATATATATATATATATATGTAATGCTTCGTACATCACGTAGTGGAGGAGATGATACACCCAAGATCGCGGGCGCGACTCAACACTTTTGTAGTCGAGGCAGAGTGGTGAGAAGAGACTTGAGGAACACTAAGTCAGGCATATTGTAATCCGCACATAGGGGAGGAAAAACCCACAGAGAGGAGAGGTATTGGAAGGACGCACACAACAGATATGCGACGCATATTAATTTTATTCCGGGTTATTCTGCAGACAAATATTATTCAGCAAAACACAGGTATCTTGACAACTGGACGCACACAATAGCAACGCCAACGGTCCCCGCCGGAGCGCATTCAGAACGCAGTTTTTACATCGTTATATCGGACAGCAGCAGAGCAGCGCAAAAAGAGAACAAGGTAATAAACGAGGCAGGGCAGCACAGCTAGAACGACACCAGGACAAGACATCGACAGACAGCAAAAAACACTCCGTAAACTTTTGCAGAAGGTTATAAAGTGTAGGGGTACTGAGAGCGGAAAAATCTTTTTATTGGCTAGAATTGGGCATCTGACTTGATTACATAAGGGTCGCATGATGTTCCGATAAACGCAACGTAGCGAAAACAACACGTGGTGCTGATTCATGTTTACAAATATCTTTAACGCGCGTGCACTAAGGGGTAATTTGGATGGTTAGTTCGTTAATTCCTAGGTCGCAATTAGAAGAAAGGGACTGTACTTTGTTGAGAGGAAACAAGAATAGTTTTGCTATCCCTAATTCAGTGGCACTTCAGTGTATATATGTATATGTATAAACCTTATAGAGATATACCAAGGGCGTTGCATGAAAAATAACAGTATAGTCACAAAAAAGTAAGGAAATTCAGGTGCAGAAAAAAATATGCTATTTTATTCAAAATATTTTCTCACAGATGATATGCGACGGTTTTATCGTTCCGTCCTCTTTTCAAAGCATATGGAGAAGGCATTTTGTTGAAGTTGCTTCAGTGAAATGTGTGCAGCTGAAATTACGCCAGCATCCGTAGGAAACAACCAGAAATCACATGATGCGAAGTCAGGACTATAAGGTGGTTGTGGCAGGGTCTTACTATCGCTTTTTGTAAGAAATTACTGAACACAAGTAGCGAATGCCTGACGACTTTCATTTCTTAACACTGAATGTCTCACTTTCATTGCTGGAAACAAAACGCAAGCGTTCTTTCAATAACTGAAGAATAAGAAGAAAACAGAAACGTCTACCTTATTTAAAATTTTTGCCACATATTATCCTTTAGTGCAAAGAGTAATTTACGTTTCTTTTTTCACTTTCGAGTTGTTGCCAACTTGAGAAAAAAATACTCTTAGTTTTTATGGAACGCCGTTGTATAAATACTTTGACAGCAGATAGTAAATAATTTGTAAATTAATGAAAATTTGTTGAAACCAGATAGTTATAGGTAATTTCGTCCTGAAATACGATAGAAAATACAGTTCAAGTTTATTAGGGAAAAATATTCTGTTCTACTGTTTAAAGGAAAGTATGGATTACGTATAGTTACACCATAATTAAATAGCAATTTCTATACAAATAATCTCCTGTCAAATTTCTAATACATAACATTATTTGTCTATAAGTGTTAGCAGATAAGTGATTTATTACAAATCCTTGGGGGTATAAAAACATTTATTTCAACAAAATGATTTTCTCTAATTATGTACTATTGCTACAGCCCCAATATCAGTTTAGACCATAACTATATCACCATAAGCAAAGTAAGGATTTTAAAAGTTATATAAACTAATCAGATGGGTATAATTGTATTGATTGGTATAACTATAAATTATCACCAGTCTGCTTCAAAGTAGAAAAGTGCTCTCCTCGCGTGTCTGTATTATTTTGTTATGTGTCCTCGATTTTTAGAAAGGGCGTGTTCCACAGATCTATTTGCGTTTGATGGAAGAAGATGAATGGTAAACAGGCGGTTTGCTGATGCACAACTTGGGAAGTTCGGGATAGGTCAAAGTCCAGAGGATCGAGTTCGCACTGTATAATTGCATATATTATTTGATGACAGGATCGCCAATTGATGTTTTTCTTGCTCACTCTAAATCAGGGCTTTCCAACTTACAAGGGTCCAAGGGCCGCAATCAAAAACACCTGTCTAGTGGCGGGCCGCAATTTAATCAGGACCATACCCAGGACTTTTTTCTTGAGGGGGGGATTTGGAGGATATGTGTATAGTATGTACTATGAAATATTTAAAAATTCGAGAATGAACCTCGAACAACGATCTTGATTATAACTGGCCAACTTTCGTTAAATTACACAGACACACACATAAAAGTCAAATAAGAAGTGGGTATTTTAACATCATTAATTGCATATTTAAAAAACTTCCATACTAAAATGATTTTAATTTTGTATCAAGTGAACAGACATTTACATAAATCTTAAAAATTTCAAAAAGAGAAAAAAACTTACATAAAAGCACGCAAAATGTTCAGTGAGAGAATTGAGGTCTGTCTGCTTCAGCCAGCAAAGCACGTATGTCCACCTCAAGCTCTGTTGTTGACAGTCTCAGGAGATGGAGTAGAGAAGAATCTGTTAGGCGGCTTCTATTGTTGTTCTTAATAAATTTCAACGCAGAAAATACACTTTCGCATAAGTACTTTTCGCATTGATGTAATTTTCTGCCCAAAGTCTCGCAAATTTGACAATCTTTCTTTTATTAATAATTTAAAGAAATCTGCTCTCCTTTCTTCCCTCGTTTGAAAAAATATATCCACTTGTAGGTCGCATAGTACAAGTTGAATATGAGTTGGTTGATCTTCAATCTTTGCTTGAATAGGATTACTAAATAGCAGCATGCTATTTTTCAACGACTCAAAATCTTTAAATCTACTGTAAAACTCCTTTATTATATCTTGGACATTTGCAGTAAATTCAGAGAAATCATGTGTCTCATCTTCAATTTCTTCAGCTAACTTCCGAAAGCTTGTAAAATGGACCAAATCGTTTTTCTTTAAGGTAACTTTGAAAATTTTAACTTATTTAGAAACCATTTACGTGGCCCATCAAATCTGACATCATCTTGTTTCTTCCCTGGATATTTAGATTCAGTTCATTAAGATGAATATTGATGTCGGTGAAGAAAGCCAATTCTTTTAAGAAAACTACACTTTGGAGCTTTTCTTCCAGTTGTGTAGTGTCTGTTGAAACAAACTTGTTCAGGAATTCTGGGATGTGTTTTCTTATGCCAAAGAATCTCTCGAGACACTTTCCAGCACTCAACCATCTTATATGATTGTAGAGCAGCAAATCCCCATATTCTGCTTCCATTTCCCCCAAAAACTGCTTTAACTGCCTATGTAAAAGTGCACGATTTCCACCTCTTATTATATTGATAACTTTTATCACAAGTTTGAAAATTTGAATTGGTTTCTCTGACTTTCCACACAAAGCTCCAGATGAATAGTACAATGGATTGTCGGACAAGTTACTCCATTTTCTCTTAGTAATTCAACCAGTCCACATTTTCCTCCTACCATTGCTGGTGCACCATCCGTCACAATTGCTGAACATTTATCAAAACCTCCGATTTTGCTAACTGCTTTTTCACGGCTTCATAGATGTCCTTTCCTTTCGTGGTTTCAGTCACTGGTCATATTTTCAATAATTCTTCCTTTGTAGCAAAATCTTCTTGAGTTACATGTTTGAATATTAACAACTGACTTACATCTGTTTAGTCAATGCTTTCATCGAGGCAAAGTGAGAAATAGGTACTTTTTTCAACTAAACCGATTAATGATTTTTCTACCTGCTCTCCCATATCAATAACTCTTCTCTGTAAAGTTTGGTTAGAAAGCGGCACTGAATCAAATTTCTCGGCTAATTTAGCATCCCCAAAAGCCTTTTCCATTTTAATAGCACATTTATTTTACTAAATTGGCATCAGTAAATGGTTTTTTTTGCTTTGGCAAGCTCAAGAGAAACGGCATAAGAAGCATACAAAGCAAATGATTGACCGTGCGATATTTTGGAAAAAAAACCTGTCTGCTGTTTCACTTTCTTTTTCAGCTCTGAAATCAAGATATTTCGATCTTCTCCTTCATATCTTCGATACTTTTTTTCATGGATTGAATAATGTCTTTTCATATTGTATTCTTTAGGCACTGATACCACTTGCATGCAAACCAAACATTGGAACTTCCCATTAATATTCGTAATTAAGTAATTGCTTTCCCAGCGATCATTGTAAGCTCTGTTTTCAGTTTCAATCTTGCGTTTCTTTGAAATTCTTTCCATACTTATAAAATTAATAATTAGAGAACATACGCACAGTAACATTTTTAAAGAAAACCCTACCTCGTAACACGTGCCTTCTTGGTCACAAAAGAAGTACACACCGATATTTTCCTTTCAGGAGAAGAGACTTGGGAGAACCCCTCACAGGACGAGTTTATTTTACTTGAAGGTTGGAATGCAGCTATATGGGGTAGGTATACTGGGGCTGCTTTAGTTCAGCTTAGTATCCTCGAGAAAACCCGTACCCCCTAAAGCCGGGGAAATGGACAGTCCATGCAGAAATGGGCTGTGATCACATAGCAGGGTCAAGTCTCTTCTCCTGGTGGGAACAATTGAGTCAGCAGGGGTGGAAGAAAACTGGTTATGGCCCTGGGTTAAAAATAAGTCAGTGGACGAGTTCTCAGACGTGTAACAACGGAGAAAGGGAGGAGGGGGCGGGTATGAAATAGAACATGAGTGGACACTCTACTTTTCATGGAATTCGAGGAAAATCAATCTTTTTTGTGAATGAACAGCATTTGAAAACAATATGGATTTTTAGAAAAACATTTTTCGTTTAACAAAGAATATCTAAATTGATGCTGCAAATTATTTTCCTAGAAGTCTTCACGTGCCGCAAAATAGGAATCGCGGGCAGCAAGTTAAAAACCCCTGCTCTAAATAGATAAAATCCTTACATCTTAAACAGCGCTGTTTGGATAAATACAGATTTAAAGAGAGTAATGTGATAATAAGTATTCATAGAATTCATTCGAACGAAGAAAAAAAGGGATTATCTCACACCAGCCAAATATGCTGACATGTTATCACTAGCTGAATACCCGTGCTTCGCTACGGAGTACATTCAAATTAAATACAACGATCAATGTATGCAGTTAATGCCAAAAAAATAATATATTTATAAAAAATCGTAACGGATATTTTTAAAGACAAAATAATGTAGGAGAAAATATTCAAATTAAATCTAATAGAACATACTAAAAGAATATAGTACAGTTAATATAGTACAGCTTGAGGAACATTTCTTTTACTGTATTTTAATATTTTTTTTGGATAATGTCCAGTCGTCTGCAGCATTAGAAAGAAAAAAAAAATTTGTCAATTTATTTCGTTGTTATGAACGTGACGCAAAATTAGTTTAAGGTAACACAAAAAGAAAAGAAACCACGTGATCAGCATTTAATAAATTAAATTTTAAAAATTAATCTTTAAAAATTCACCAAAAATCAGAAAATGAAAGTAAAGATTCGAAAAAGATTTCATTTTAAAGGAATTTTTATGATCTTTCTCGTGATATAAATTTTATAATCCTCAGATTGTTATTTAAATGCAAACTTAAAAGAATGTTACAAAAACATCTTAAAAATTTAATTTAAAAAAATCTAAGAAGATTTTTTCAAAAACCTTTCTTAGTGCACCCCTACAACCCCTACACTATAAGAAGAATCGCCATACAAAATTTCATGCCTTTAGGTCCAGCGGTTTGGTGTGTGCGTTATCTTTCAGTCAGTCAGTCAGTCAGTTATGGAACTGTTTTATATATATAGATTTTTCATTTATTTTTAATTCAAAAGAATGTGAAGATGAAATGGAAAGTTTCTTGTTAAATTATTCGTATTTAACTTCTAGTAAGGCTAGAGTTTCAGATTAAATAATTTACATCGTGGAAACTATATCATGAACTTCATTAACATTGAATCAACTTTCCCGAAATAAATTAGCAGTAAACACTACAGAAATACAAACTTCTCTGACTTTCATAGCCACAAGAATGCCGGAGATTGGGACTTAAAGAATGAAATGGGTCCAATGATTTTTTTCCCTTGCTAATCTTTCATGAGCTTAAGGCACTAAAACAATTATCTGCCATCAACAGTAACTCGTTGTTTATTTATAATATATGTTTCCACTGAAGAACTGCTGTAAAATTGGGTTTCAGTTTTTAGTATGAAAGGGAAAATGTATTAGAATGATGTATACTTCTAACATTTAAGATAGTGTAATGCCAGATTAAAAAAATTGCATTAAATAAAAATACTTGTCCTTGCCTCATGTACGACTAAAGATGTACCATGTGTTGGAATACACAAACGAAACTTCTCTAAACAACTCTGATACAAATTTGCCTACAAGAATTTGGATGTCATTTCACCTAAAGATGTCACACTGTGACATATTTTCTTTTCTGAAATATAAAATAAGCGAAAACTGCCGAAGAAAAAATTATGCCGTGTATAGTAACAATGCAGTGGCGGCTCGATCATGCTGGCTAAAGATACAGAGACAAAAGTCAAATGTATGAACAAAATATTTATGCCCAGGTGCTAACGGGTATTGTGAATTTATTTTCAACAATTTTTGGTTACTTCTAGATCAAATTAGTTTCTCTTTATACCATGTATGAGGAGCTCCATACCAAATTTTTTGCGTTCTTTCAAGAGAAAGGTATTTAAATAATGATTCTGTCTTCAAATATAATGGAAATTCTCTATGCAATACCTTCTTAAACATTTACATTGTTTTACTCTATACATAATTCTTAGTTTAATTATGCTTTTCGAGGTTGTAAATTACGACGATAGAAGGATTTTTGGAGCAAAATGCTTCCCTCAACATCTAGAGGAAATTTTAAATGTTCTATTCTCACACTATTTTTTTTTTAAATTTATGGATGGGGTATAGGGAACGTTCAAGCAGGCTACTCTAACGTCATTTCTTTCACAATTGCTTCGAACTTAATTTTTATATTAGCATTGAGATACTAGAGTATTTTCTTGATGCCTTTCCTGAAATTTGTTAAGATATGCATGCGAACTCTCCCAAAAACAGATGCAAATGGAATTAATTTTCAAAAAACTTTAAGGTATATTTTCATCAATGTTGTGTTTATATAAATATATTCTGAAATTACTTTGCTCTGAAGGATTTAACGAGACATGGAAACAAATGCAGATTCTATATTTGAAGACATTCTAAGCATTTCTAGTGCATTTCCTTAATGAACGTCGGATGTAAGGAGAAATAAATTAATAGTTCAAGTACCAGAGCTATTCTAATACAGTCTAAACAATATTATTTAATATATCTGAGATATCATTCAATAAAAACTTCTCTGAAGGAAGAACAAAAAAATCTGAATCGTGAAATGTTAGTATGCTTACCTTTCACGTTGTACTAGGTAAGAAAATTTACTCTTAGTAATACTAGATTTTAAAAGAGAGAGAGAGAGAGAGAGAGAGAGAGAGAGAGAGAGCGATGGCGATGCAATACATTTTAGAATACAAATATCGTATATTCTTGGAGTATTTTCTTCCATAAAGTTTGAAACAATGTTAGGTCGGAATCAAATTTCGTCTCCACTGAGTGACACATAAAATATGCCCCCATAAAAATATTCACAAAAGGCATTTATGAACTTTCATATGTTGCATTTATATACTCGAACTTTTACCTAAATAGATTAGTGTAAATACGTCGGTCCCTTTATTTATTTACTTTAATTTTTTTTACTGCTCGCATAATTTATTTGATCGAAAATTTCTATTTACTTAGGGGTAGTTCAAATTCTAGGATGAAAATTGTTTCAGTTTGAAGAGTTATTAGGTAATTGGATATTATTAAGAGATGTAATGCTGAACACCTCATATAGGTTTATTGTTCTATTTATATACACATTGAGACATAAAAATAGTGACAGCTTTTGAACGAATGCAATCAAGTATTTGAAAATTACTTTCAGTTTTACTGGAGAGAAATTCTGAAGATACATCTGAGTGCACACAAACAGACGAAACACTTTCATTAAGAAAAATATGAATTATGATTAATTAAAGCTAAAATCTTCATTCAGTACACAAGAATCAATTGCAGAAGAAAGGAAACACCTTTAAAAGTCAAATGCGGTAATAAAAATTTGGCAGTAGTTTTAAAATCTCATATTGCATATCTTACAACCACTGTTAAAAAATCTGATAAAAGTTTCAGTTACTGAAAAATTCTCACTGAAGATTTTTTATAAAGTATCTATATATTTAAGTTGCTAAGCCGACTTTTTGGGCAATCCGTGAGAGAAAACTACTGCATGAATTTACTTCATTTTGGTCTTAGACGAAAGATTATAATCTGTAGATTTGTCAAATTTGGTTTTTGTAACCGCAATTTCTATTAATTAACGACAATTTACAATTAAAAATTGACTTCTGCGCATGCTCAATGGCACGTTTAAATCTGTCTTTAGAAACTCACTGTTTCTGCTCATGCTCAGTGACATGTTTTAATGATAAACACGTTTATTCCGAGGAGTCTCTCTAGATCTCTCTCTGCCATTTTTTATTTTTATGATAATTATGTTTGGGAATTATAAGATTAAACCTCGTGGAAATTGTTTATTTCGCGCTGTTTAATTAGCGGTAATTTACAATTAAACAAAATTGCTTTCTGCGCATGCTCAGTGACATTTTAAAATCCGGTTTTAGATACTCTCTAAGAACGAGACCGATTAAACACATTAATTTGTTTCGTCGCATTTGTTTAGCCGTCATGTTTTGATGGGTATCAACTAATCAAATATTAAAATATAACTTATTCAATATATTTATTATATTGGATGCTTTATATTTTAAATATTTAATGAGGCAAGCGATAATGTATCACATCAAAAGTTTGAGTGTGGTACACATACGTGTAAAAAAAAGAGAATACCCGATGACGGGGATAACTAGACAGAATGAGGAGGCAAAAAAAAGAAAGGTGAAAATCTTTTGTTTCTTTCTTCCAATGTGTAAAATGCTGTAAATGTGCGTATAACATATGTTAGATAATCTCATAAAATTAAACAAAAATATTTTATTTCAAAAAGCTTCTGAAAGTTTAAAAAAACAACCAAAGTACAGCTTAAAACAGTAATTTAATAAAGACGCCAAAATATTTCTACGTCTTTTCCGCATTCATCAAAAGCAACTACATGAAACTTAAAAGATTACGACCTCATTCCCTGTCATTTTTGCTGAGATTGCCGAAACACGTGGCGCTTTTGTTTATGGAAACCTTCCTTAGTTTCTTCTCAAATAAATTATTGGCAGAAACGGAGCACTCTCAGCCGACAGACGTCTCAAATGGTATGTTTTAAAGTTGGAGTCTCGAAATAAACAGCTGTGCCAGAGTTTTGCTTGGAATTCAGAGTGTTGAGGGAAGAATTTTTGAAGAAATGATTTCTGTGACTTGCATATTTTTCATCTTCAAACCCAGTGTTATGAGATCGCTGTGGATGAAAATTTATTAAAATATCTTTTTCAGTCAGACGAATTCCAAAAATTTGCAGAATGACGTCCTGTTAGGTTAAAGAAAAAGCGATATATTTCATAAAAGCGTTAGAAAACTTTTATATTGAAAGATATTCTTGGATGAAAGGTATATATAATAGACTACAGAGTAATATTTGACTCCTTTTTCTTCAATCATTTTGCTTATATACATCATTTTGCTCCGATGAATTAAAATATAGAGACGTTATATTGTTTAAGACAAGCACAAATACATTGTAAGAAATATATTTATTAAATTAATTAATATAGGGGAAGTCTTTAGGAGAACTAACAAAATAAATGGAAAATTTAGGGAATAAATATTTTAGGTCAAATATGCGACGATTTTCTACCAGGATCGGGAATCGAAACTATATCAGCTTATTTCGAGACGAAGGATTTCCATTTTAGCTACTCAGGTGTAATGAAGTAGTGTTATTTCAGTTTATATTCCTCATGCCTTTTCCCCTTTTTTCTTTTTAATTTTAGAAATGAACCAAATGTTTTCGGGTTACCCAGTATTCATATGGTTATATTAAACCTACGTCTCAATGTAACAACCAAAATTTGTTGCTTCTCGACATGTATGTACTACCTAAATTGGGGTCTAGCTGTATCCTGCTTTCTATTGATGGCACGCTGAACTACCTTAAGTTTTGTCGTTTCCTTAACTGTAAACCTAGAAATGATCTTTTAATGAGGAAGATATATAACGTGTAATGAAAACTTAGCTAACAGGTACAAAAAATACTACAGGAATCTTTCAAAAAAGATTAATCATTGCAGTTACAGGGGCGTTATCGTCATAGAAACGCGGACAGTCATTTTGGAATAACGCTTTCTCCATACAATGTATGCGGCCCGCCAGAATGGTTTCGTAGACTTCTGATGTTACAGTACTGGAGAACAATAAAGGATCCCAGGGAATGCCAAGAGATAGTACCTCACCTCACAGCACCAGAAATCCACCGCCATGTATGACAGCGGGTACCAATGAGCCGAGACGGAATGATTTGAAGGTGTTCATCAAACGTATACTCTATGAGTGGTAAGAAACAATGCGAGACCAGATGACTCATCGTGAATAATTTAAATTCTAGTTTTTACGCTCGTAGTGCCATCTGTTTTCTTGCACAGGTGTCATCAAATAGTGGCCTCTGGATTGCAACATGACTTTAATAACCAGCTTTATGCAGCTCGCGACTGTCTGCTATAACTGAAACAAGATAATTACGTTATAGTTACAGGCATACTCGCAAGCCTCGTGTTAGTTATTGCACCTTTGTGCAAGTCATTAAGGTTAAAATTTTTGCACATTCATTCCACAACATTAAATTCTACATCATCATCCTAGTACGACGTGAAAGACGATGCTCATACTTCATCATATATTATACCTTTGGTTGTCGATGATATCGTCGTCATTTGCATACGCAGCAGTGCACACGCTTTTTTTTCAGCGATGATTTCATCATTTTTATAACACCCTGTATGTATTAATCTGTGTTTATCAAATCCCGCTTTAAGAGTTCGAGCATTAAAAGTAAAACGGAACACTTGCATGTTTAAAATTTTCTCAGAACATCACAACGAATCATATCTGATACGCAATCTGATACATCAGTAAATCATTACAAGAGTTGAATATTTTTTATTTCTGTCACTGAAAATGCAGTATTTAATGACATTTTTTAAATACTGATTTAACAATATGAAGATTATTTAGTGGTACTCTTCTTAAGAAAATATATGGCTATTTTGATAATAAAATTGATAAATATGTGTCATTCAAGGTGTCATGTATAAATAAATTCTGTATAATTCTATAATTTATTCTGTAATAATTATATTCTTCTCTTGTTTGTAATTGCAATAGTTTTATTCGTTTATAAATTATTTTGGACATTTTATAAATTACACCAGACGTTTCTGGCAACATAGTGTATTTATTTCTATTTACGGTGCAGAGAAGTTACACGTAAGGATTCCCAATTTTGAAATCTGAATTCCACAAGTGATAATACAGGGTGATTTTTTTTTAAACTGGCACTGGTCAGAGCCCTCTATAGCGCGATCTATCAGCCGGAATTCCACCAAAATTGATAGAGGGAATAAGGACGACATGGGAAAGGGTTTCTGTGGAAAATAATTAGTTCCAAAAGTCGCCGATAGGGGAAGATATGGCGCTTTTGTTGTCGGCGCACCCGATAATTTGCTTAAAAGGCAAGTAAAACATCAAAATACAAATTCACGACTACGTAGTCGACGGCAGCGCCAGTATATAGAGATATAAAGATAAAGGGTGAATACCGAAAAAGTTGTAAGCAGACAAATGAATAACAAAGAAATTTCACTTCAATACCACTTTATGCAGCAAATTCACTTCTCCTTCCTTCAATGTGACCACAGTCCTGGTGGATGACATATTGACTTTAAATAACCCCACAGAAAGAAGTGACATGGGTTAGGTTCGGCGAGCGAGGTGGTCATGCAAGTGGAAAAAAGCGACTGATGACACTTTCTTCTGTAAAGTGAAGGCGCAACACATTCCACACCGATCTTTATAGCCCAAAATACTGGAGCTGCTGTCTACTACGTAGTCATGAATTTGCATTTTGATGTTTTACTTGTCTTTTATGCATATTCTCGGGTCCGCCGATAACAACAGCGCCATATCGTCGCCTATGGGCGACTTTTGGAGATAATTTTTTTTTTTCATGGAAACTCTTTCCCATATCCTCCTTAGCCCCTCTATCAATATTCGTGGAATTTAGGCTGATAGATCGCGCTACAGATGGCTCTGAGTAGTGTCAGTTTAAAAAAAATCACCCTGTATATACGAAAAATATTTAAATCCACAAAATAACTGTCTGAATAAGTCAGAAACTTTGATATTGTTATAAAGATATTGAAATTTTTCATGTATAGATATGAAATGTATATGATAGACTGAAAATTTTGCGACTTACAGATTTAAGTGAATTTTTTTACTAGATAATTTTCGTATCTTGCAGAATCTATGTATCCTTACAGTACGCTATACAATCATACACCAAAGATGGCAGAGAAATAAAAAAGATCATTTTTCGGAACTTTTTCGGAAGGCGTTTTCGGAAGGCTTTCGTTACTTGCCAGTAAAAAAAATTGAGTGATGTTCCCGAAATCTTTAGAAAATTAAACATTTCAAAATAAGGTAAAGTGGAACAAAAATTTATTCTACTAATCGTTTTTTAGCTTGGAGGTATCTCTAAAAACGGGAAAATAGCCCCTAACAGAATTCAGAGACAATAAAATTGTATTTCCTGTTTTTGTCGAGGCCTACCTCTTTAAACATTCATTATTTAAATACATTTAATTCCCCATGCCCATCTCAAATCATATAACTTCTTAGATGAAATTAACTTAAATGAAAGGATTGGTGTCCTATAACTCTCGGACTCTATGTTGAGTTTCAGTGGGTTTAACAGAAAATGAGCAGTAGAATGAAAAAAACTTGCAAAAGGACGGAAAAATGATCTCAATATAAAGTAAATTAGCTATAGTGACAATAAAAAGTCTTCGTTTGTATCGCTGTTTATTAAGGATACAACTACTAAAAATCATTAAGTTTAAAACTTTAGAAGAGAACCTTTATAAAAACTATTTAACTCATAAAAAATGAAAGAAAGAATAAAAGAGATAAATCAAAATTCATCTATAGTTAAGGAGGATATCTTCAAGTTTCCAAATAACTTTACACGTAAGAAGCAATGGAAAATAATCGGAGTCGAGTGGCAAGAATTTGTTAACAGAAAAAATGACAAATGGGATGTTAGAGAAATCAAGTTTACCCGAATTTAAGTTATATTCCGAAGATCTAGCACATGAACTCTATCAACCATTCCACATATGTGGAATTAATTACATTAGAATTTAGTAAAGTACGCACGAACAAGTATCAAGAAAATCATGTAAAACATCTTTAATGGGGAGAGTAGGGAACAATATTAACAGATATATGGACATTGGATTATTATTTGATTATAATTAGAGATAATAAATAAAATTAATTTATAAATGTAGAAATAATTCAGATAAGAATACACAATTTCAAAAACTCTCCTCGTAAGATTTCTAAACCCACAATTTTCTATCTTTCTCCCTCGCCCTTCTCCCCGAAAAAACAGAACAAAAAAAATTGCATCGGACACTAAGAGATCTTTATGATAATTAATGTTGCATTCATACCTCTGTGTGCAAAAATGTAAAAAAAAGGATAGGAAAATAATGGTAAAAAATCATTCTCACGGCCCAGTTAGAATTTATTAAAGAAAAAACTGCATAAAATGTCAGAGCGGGTATACAGAAATGTGAAAAAAATAAAGTTCATTGCTAAATCGACAAACGCAAATGCATTATTTCTCAGTTCCAACTGCGTGACTTTACAGCACTTTCATTAAAAGAATAAAAAACTCTTACGAAATATTAAAAATATTTGGAGTAAAAAATGACAAAGAGTATATGATTTGAAATTTATTAAAGTAATTTTATAAATTACGTGCATATATATTGAACATATATAGGAGAATACATTTATAATAATAAAGAAATTAGATAAAGAAACACAAGAATTAATCACTCAAAAAACGGATACCAAGGCAGATGCTAAAGATTGGCTAATTGCAGCTGTAGATGAGTAATTAACTGCACCAATTTTCGCAGACAACAAAATTTCAATCAAAGCTATTAATGTTTCTAACAGAGCTTCTATTCTAGCATCAGAAGACGATAAACCAGTGCTAGAAGCATGAGCAACTGCAGAAGCCAGAATCTGAGAGAAAGCATTGATATTGAGACCGTCCGGACCCAGAGCTTGTAATATACTTGATATCAGATACTGAATTCTAGATAAGGCTTGCGGTGAGGTGACCCCTGATGAAGAAGACAATATAGACTGCAATAACCCAGAAGAAGACAGTTCATCAAACGGAGATGTGAGACCAGTACCAAAACCAGAAGTAACGGAAGAAGAAGAAAACCGGTCGTAATTTTCCCCGGCAACACCTGCTGACACTGCTGTCGATGTTGGGGTCGTGGTTGTGGAGGCTGCTGAGGAAGTGGAAGTAGCTGCAGTAGCAGTGCTTGAAACTGCGATGCCAGCAACTCGGACACCGTATTGAGCAGCAACAGTCGATGCATTTTGAAGGAATACCCCGACGAAGCTGCTCACAATTGAGCTAGCATTGCCGGATGACAAAGCGCCAGCGGACGATAATCCAGATACCACGCTACTTGCAATTGCAGACGCATAGGCAGACGTGCTAGCTCCTGCTCCAAGGTTGAAAAAAGAACTCTGCAGGCTGTTAGAAATACCAACGTTTACGCTGCTGGAGACACTCACAACGGAAGCCAGGGCTGACTGAACGGCGGAAATCGCTATCGAAGCTGCGAGATTCGTTGAAATTCCTGATCCAAAAATCGACTGGAAGACTGAAGAGGTAGCGAGAGCAGATGCAATTCTTTTGACATGATTGTCAGTTCCACCGTAACCTCCATATCCTGTTCCGAAGCCAGCTCCAACCGTTCCTCCGGCAGCACTTGTCGCGGCTGCATTCGATGCTGATATCGCGGCGGCGGAAGTAGAAGTAGTAGTAGCTGCAGTAGAGCCACCCGTGGCTGCGCTTCCCGAAACTGTCACACCGTATTGAGCAGCAGTAGACGAAACATTCTGAAGGAATACACTGACGAAGGTGCTCACGATCGAGCTAGCATTGCCGGATGATAAAGCTCCGGCGGAAGATAGTCCTGATACCATGCTACTTGCAATTGCAGACGCGTAGGCAGAAGCATCAGCTCCTGCTCCAAGGTTGAAAAAAGAGCTCTGCAGGCTGTTAGAAATAGCAATGTTTACGCTGTTGGAGACACTCACTACGGAAGCTAGGGCTGACTGAACGGCGGAAATGGCTATCGAAGCTGCGAGATTCGTTGAAATTCCCGATCCAAAAATCGACTGGAAGACTGAAGATGTAGCGAGAGCGGATGCAATGCTGTTGACATGATTGCGAGTTCCACCGTAACCTCCATATCCTGTACCGAAACCAGCTCCAACGGCTCCTCCGGCAGCGCCTGCTGCCGCTGCTGTCGATGTTGACGTCGTGGTTGTGGATGATACTGCGGAAGTAGCTGCAGCAGCAGCAGAAGAAGGAGCACCAAAAGCTCCGCTTCCCGAAAGTGTCACACCATATTGAGCAGCAGTAGACGAAACATTCTGAAGGAATACACTGACAAAGGAGCTCACGATTGAGTTAGAACTGCTGGATGACAAAGCGCCGGCGGACGATAGTCCAGATACCACGCTACTTGCAATTGCAGACGCATAGGCAGACGTGCTAGCTCCTGCTCCAAGGTTGAAAAAAGAACTCTGCAGGCTGTTAGAAATACCAACGTTTACGCTGCTCGAGACACTCACAACGGAAGCCAGGGCTGACTGAACGGCGGAAATGGCTATCGAAGCTGCGAGATTCGTTGAAATTCCCGATCCAAAAATCGACTGGAAGACTGAAGAGGTAGCAAGAGCAGATGCAATTCTTTTGACATGATTGTCAGTTCCACCGTAACCTCCATATCCTGTTCCGAAGCCAGCTCCAACCGTTCCTCCGGCAGCACTTGTCGCGGCTGCATTCGATGCTGATATCGCGGCGGCGGAAGTAGAAGTAGTAGTAGCTGCAGTAGCACCACCCGTGGCTGCGCTTCCCGAAACTGTCACACCATATTGAGCAGCAGTAGACGAAACATTCTGAAGGAATACACTGACGAAGATGCTCACGATCGAGCTAGCATTGCCGGATGATAAAGCTCCGGCGGAAGATAGTCCTGATACCACGCTACTTGCAATTGCAGACGCGTAGGCAGAAGCGTCAGCTCCTGCTCCAAGGTTCAATAAAGAACTCTGCAGGCTGTTAGAAATACCAACGTTTACGCTGCTGGAGACATCCACTACAGAAGCCAGTGCTGACTGAACGGCAGAAATGGCTATCGAAGCTGCGAGATTCGTTGAAATTCCCGATCCAAAAATCGACTGGAAGACTGAAGATGTAGCGAGAGCGGATGCAATGCTGTTGACATGATTGCGAGTTCCACCGTAACCTCCATATCCTGTTCCGAAACCAGCTTCAACCGCTCCTCCGGCAGCGCCTGCTGCCGCTGCTGTCGATGTTGACGTCGTGGTTGTGGATGATACTGCGGAAGTAGCTGCAGCAGCAGCAGAAGAAGCAGCACCAAAAGCTCCGCTTCCCGAAAGTGTCACACCATATTGAGCAGCAGTAGATGAAACATTCTGAAGGAATGCACTGACAAAGGAGCTCACGATAGAGTTAGAATTGCCGGATGACAAAGCGCCGGCGGACGATAGTCCAGATACCACGCTACTTGCAATTGCAGACGCATAGGCAGACATGCTAGCTCCTGCTCCAAGGTTGAAAAAAGAACTCTGCAGGCTGTTAGAAATACCAACGTTTACGCTGCTGGAGACACTCACAACGGAAGCCAGTGCTGACTGAACGGCGGAAATGGCTATCGAAGCTGCGAGATTCGTTGAAATTCCCGATCCAAAAATCGACTGGAAGACTGAAGAGGTAGCAAGAGCGGATGCAATTCTTTTGACATGATTGTCAGTTCCACCGTAACCTCCATATCCTGTTCCGAAACCAGCTTCAACTGCTCCTCCGGCAGCACTTGTCGCGGCTGCATTCGATGCTGATATCGCGGCGGCGGAAGTAGAAGTATTAGTAGCTGCAATAGCACCACCCGTGGCTGCGCTTCCCGAAACTGTCAAACCATATTGAGCAGCAGTAGACGAAACATTCTGAAGGAATACACTGACAAAGGAGCTCACGATCGAGTTAGAACTGCTGGATGACAAAGCGCCGGCGGACGATAGTCCAGATACCACGCTACTTGCAATTGCAGACGCATAGGCAGACGTGCTAGCTCCTGTTCCAAGGTTGAAAAAAGAGCTCTGCAGGCTGTTAGAAATAGCAACGTTTACGCTGTTGGAGACACTCACTACGGAAGCTAGGGCTGACTGAACGGCGGAAATGGCTATCGAAGCTGCGAGATTCGTTGAAATTCCCGATCCAAAAATCGACTGGAAGACTGAAGAGGTAGCGAGAGCGGATGCAATGCTGTTGACATGATTGCGAGTTCCACCGTAACCTCCATATCCTGTTCCGAAACCAGCTCCAACTGCTCCTCCGGCAGCGCCTGCTGCAGCTGCTGTCGATGTTGACGTCGTGGTTGTGGATGATACTGCGGAAGTAGCTGCAGCAGCAGCAGAAGAAGCAGCACCAAAAGCTCCGCTTCCCGAAAGTGTCACACCATATTGAGCAGCATTAGACGAAACATTCTGAAGGAATACACTGACAAAGGAGCTCACGATTGAGTTAGAACTGCTGGATGACAAAGCGCCGGCGGACGATAGTCCAGATACCACGCTACTTGCAATTGCAGACGCATAGGCAGACGTGCTAGCTCCTGCTCCAAGGTTGAAAAAAGAACTCTGCAGGCTGTTAGAAATACCAACGTTTACCCTGCTGGAGACACTCACAACGGAAGCCAGAGGCTGACTGAACGGCGGAAATGGCTATCGAAGCTGCGAGATTCGTTGAAATTCCCGATCCAAAAATCGACTGGAAGACTGAAGAGGTAGCGAGAGCAGATGCAATTCTTTTGACATGATTGTCAGTTCCACCGTAACCTCCATATCCTGTTCCGAAGCCAGCTCCAACCGTTCCTCCGGCAGCACTTGTCGCGGCTGCATTCGATGCTGATATCGCGGCGGCGGAAGTAGAAGTAGTAGTAGCTGCAATAGCACCACCCGTGGCTGCGCTTCCCGAAACTATCACACCATATTGAGTAGCAGTAGACGAAACATTCTGAAGGAATACACTGACGAAGGTGCTCACGATCGAGCTAGCATTGCCGGATGATAAAGCTCCGGCGGAAGATAGTCCTGATACCACGCTACTTGCAATTGCAGACGCGTAGGCAGAAGCGTCAGCTCCTGCTCCAAGGTTCAATAAAGAACTCTGCAGGCTGTTAGAAATACCAACGTTTACGCTGCTGGAGACACTCACTACAGAAGCCAGTGCTGACTGAACGGCAGAAATGGCTATCGAAGCTGCGAGATTGGTTGAAATTCCCGATCCAAAAATCGACTGGAAGACTGAAGAGGTTGCGAGAGCGGATGCAATGCTGTTGACATGATTGCGAGTTCCACCGTAACCTCCATATCCTGTTCCGAAACCAGCTTCAACCGCTCCTCCGGCAGCGCCTGCTGCCGCTGCTGTCGATGTTGACGTCGTGGTTGTGGATGATACTGCGGAAGTAGCTGCAGCAGCAGCAGAAGAAGCAGCACCAAAAGCTCCGCTTCCCGAAAGTGTCACACCATATTGAGCAGCAGTAGATGAAACATTCTGAAGGAATGCACTGACAAAGGAGCTCACGATCGAGTTAGAATTGCCGGATGACAAAGCGCCGGCGGACGATAGTCCAGATACCACGCTACTTGCAATTGCAGACGCATAGGCAGACATGCTAGCTCCTGCTCCAAGGTTGAAAAAAGAACTCTGCAGGCTGTTAGAAATACCAACGTTTACGCTGCTGGAGACACTCACAACGGAAGCCAGTGCTGACTGAACGGCGGAAATGGCTATCGAAGCTGCGAGATTCGTTGAAATTCCCGATCCAAAAATCGACTGGAAGACTGAAGAGGTAGCAAGAGCGGATGCAATTCTTTTGACATGATTGTCAGTTCCACCGTAACCTCCATATCCTGTTCCGAAACCAGCTTCAACTGCTCCTCCGGCAGCACTTGTCGCGGCTGCATTCGATGCTGATATCGCGGCGGCGGAAGTAGAAGTAGTAGTAGCTGCAATAGCACCACCCGTGGCTGCGCTTCCCGAAACTGTCAAACCATATTGAGCAGCAGTAGACGAAACATTCTGAAGGAATACACTGACAAAGGAGCTCACGATCGAGTTAGAACTGCTGGATGACAAAGCGCCGGCGGACGATAGTCCAGATACCACGCTACTTGCAATTGCAGACGCATAGGCAGACGTGCTAGCTCCAGTTCCAAGGTTGAAAAAAGAGCTCTGCAGGCTGTTAGAAATAGCAACGTTTACGCTGTTGGAGACACTCACTACGGAAGCTAGGGCTGACTGAACGGCGGAAATGGCTATCGAAGCTGCGAGATTCGTTGAAATTCCCGATCCAAAAATCGACTGGAAGACTGAAGAGGTAGCGAGAGCGGATGCAATGCTGTTGACATGATTGCGAGTTCCACCGTAACCTCCATATCCTGTTCCGAAACCAGCTCCAACTGCTCCTCCGGCAGCGCCTGCTGCAGCTGCTGTCGATGTTGACGTCGTGGTTGTGGATGATACTGCGGAAGTAGCTGCAGCAGCAGCAGAAGAAGCAGCACCAAAAGCTCCGCTTCCCGAAAGTGTCACACCATATTGAGCAGCATTAGACGAAACATTCTGAAGGAATACACTGACAAAGGAGCTCACGATTGAGTTAGAACTGCTGGATGACAAAGCGCCGGCGGACGATAGTCCAGATACCACGCTACTTGCAATTGCAGACGCATAGGCAGACGTGCTAGCTCCTGCTCCAAGGTTGAAAAAAGAACTCTGCAGGCGGTTAGAAATACCAACGTTTACGCTGCTGGAGACACTCACAACGGAAGCCAGGGCTGACTGAACGGCGGAAATGGCTATCGAAGCTGCGAGATTCGTTGAAATTCCCGATCCAAAAATCGACTGGAAGACTGAAGAGGTAGCGAGAGCAGATGCAATTCTTTTGACATGATTGTCAGTTCCACCGTAACCTCCATATCCTGTTCCGAAGCCAGCTCCAACCGTTCCTCCGGCAGCACTTGTCGCGGCTGCATTCGATGCTGATATCGCGGCGGCGGAAGTAGAAGTAGTAGTAGCTGCAATAGCACCACCCGTGGCTGCGCTTCCCGAAACTATCACACCATATTGAGTAGCAGTAGACGAAACATTCTGAAGGAATACACTGACGAAGGTGCTCACGATCGAGCTAGCATTGCCGGATGATAAAGCTCCGGCGGAAGATAGTCCTGATACCACGCTACTTGCAATTGCAGACGCGTGTGCAGAAGCGTCAGCTCCTGCTCCAAGGTTCAATAAAGAACTCTGCAGGCTGTTAGAAATACCAACGTTTACGCTGCTGGAGACACTCACTACAGAAGCCAGTGCTGACTGAACGGCAGAAATGGCTATCGAAGCTGCGAGATTGGTTGAAATTCCCGATCCAAAAATCGACTGGAAGACTGAAGAGGTAGCGAGAGCGAATGCAATGCTGTTGACATGATTGCGAGTTCCACCGTAACCTCCATATCCTGTTCCGAAACCAGCTTCAACCGCTCCTCCGGCAGCGCCTGCTGCCGCTGCTGTCGATGTTGACGTCGTGGTTGTGGATGATACTGCGGAAGTAGCTGCAGCAGCAGCAGAAGAAGCAGCACCAAAAGCTCCGCTTCCCGAAAGTGTCACACCATATTGAGCAGCAGTAGATGAAACATTCTGAAGGAATGCACTGACAAAGGAGCTCACGATCGAGTTAGAATTGCCGGATGACAAAGCGCCGGCGGACGATAGTCCAGATACCACGCTACTTGCAATTGCAGACGCATAGGCAGACATGCTAGCTCCTGCTCCAAGGTTGAAAAAAGAACTCTGCAGGCTGTTAGAAATACCAACGTTTACGCTGCTGGAGACACTCACAACGGAAGCCAGTGCTGACTGAACGGCGGAAATGGCTATCGAAGCTGCGAGATTCGTTGAAATTCCCGATCCAAAAATCGACTGGAAGACTGAAGAGGTAGCAAGAGCGGATGCAATTCTTTTGACATGATTGTCAGTTCCACCGTAACCTCCATATCCTGTTCCGAAACCAGCTTCAACTGCTCCTCCGGCAGCACTTGTCGCGGCTGCATTCGATGCTGATATCGCGGCGGCGGAAGTAGAAGTAGTAGTAGCTGCAATAGCACCACCCGTGGCTGCGCTTCCCGAAACTGTCACACCATATTGAGCAGCAGTAGACGAAACATTCTGAAGGAATACAATGACAAAGGAGCTCACGATCGAGTTAGAACTGCTGGATGACAAAGCGCCGGCGGACGATAGTCCAGATACCACGCTACTTGCAATTGCAGACGCATAGGCAGACGTGCTAGCTCCTGTTCCAAGGTTGAAAAAAGAGCTCTGCAGGCTGTTAGAAATAGCAACGTTTACGCTGTTGGAGACACTTACTACGGAA
Organism: Dolomedes plantarius; assembly: GCA_907164885.2. Classification (NCBI taxonomy): domain Eukaryota; kingdom Metazoa; phylum Arthropoda; class Arachnida; order Araneae; family Dolomedidae; genus Dolomedes; species Dolomedes plantarius. The sequence goes on from OU015492.1 coordinate 68,684,767, forward strand.
GCTAGGGCTGACTGAACGGCGGAAATGGCTATCGAAGCTGCGAGATTCGTTGAAATTCCCGATCCAAAAATCGACTGGAAGACTGAAGAGGTAGCGAGAGCGGATGCAATGCTGTTGACATGATTGCGAGTTCCACCGTAACCTCCATATCCTGTTCCGAAACCAGCTCCAACTGCTCCTCCGGCAGTGCCTGCTGCAGCTGCTGTCGATGTTGACGTCGTGGTTGTGGATGATACTGCGGAAGTAGCTGCAGCAGCAGCAGAAGAAGCAGCACCAAAAGCTCCGCTTCCCGAAAGTGTCACACCATATTGAGCAGCAGTAGACGAAACATTCTGAAGGAATACACTGACAAAGGAGCTCACGATTGAGTTAGAACTGCTGGATGACAAAGCGCCGGCGGACGATAGTCCAGATACCACGCTACTTGCAATTGCAGACGCATAGGCAGACGTGCTAGCTCCTGCTCCAAGGTTGAAAAAAGAACTCTGCAGGCGGTTAGAAATACCAACGTTTACGCTGCTGGAGACACTCACAACGGAAGCCAGGGCTGACTGAACGGCGGAAATGGCTATCGAAGCTGCGAGATTCGTTGAAATTCCCGATCCAAAAATCGACTGGAAGACTGAAGAGGTAGCGAGAGCAGATGCAATTCTTTTGACACGATTGTCAGTTCCACCGTAACCTCCATATCCTGTTCCGAAGCCAGCTCCAACCGTTCCTCCGGCAGCACTTGTCGCGGCTGCATTCGATGCTGATATCGCGGCGGCGGAAGTAGAAGTAGTAGTAGCTGCAGTAGCACCACCCGTGGCTGCGCTTCCCGAAACTGTCACACCATATTGAGCAGCAGTAGACGAAACATTCTGAAGGAATACACTGACGAAGGTGCTCACGATCGAGCTAGCATTGCCGGATGATAAAGCTCCGGCGGAAGATAGTCCTGATACCACGCTACTTGCAATTGCAGACGCGTAGGCAGAAGCGTCAGCTCCTGCTCCAAGGTTCAATAAAGAACTCTGCAGGCTGTTAGAAATACCAACGTTTACGCTGCTGGAGACACTCACTACAGAAGCCAGTGCTGACTGAACGGCAGAATTGGCTATCGAAGCTGCGAGATTGGTTGAAATTCCCGATCCAAAAATCGACTGGAAGACTGAAGAGGTAGCGAGAGCGGATGCAATGCTGTTGACATGATTGCGAGTTCCACCGTAACCTCCATATCCTGTTCCGAAACCAGCTTCAACCGCTCCTCCGGCAGCGCCTGCTGCCGCTGCTGTCGATGTTGACGTCGTGGTTGTGGATGATACTGCGGAAGTAGCTGCAGCAGCAGCAGAAGAAGCAGCACCAAAAGCTCCGCTTCCCGAAAGTGTCACACCATATTGAGCAGCAGTAGATGAAACATTCTGAAGGAATGCACTGACAAAGGAGCTCACGATCGAGTTAGAATTGCCGGATGACAAAGCGCCGGCGGACGATAGTCCAGATACGACGCTACTTGCAATTGCAGACGCATAGGCAGACATGCTAGCTCCTGCTCCAAGGTTGAAAAAAGAACTCTGCAGGCTGTTAGAAATACCAACGTTTACGCTGCTGGAGACACTCACAACGGAAGCCAGTGCTGACTGAACGGCGGAAATGGCTATCGAAGCTGCGAGATTCGTTGAAATTCCCGATCCAAAAATCGACTGGAAGACTGAAGAGGTAGCAAGAGCGGATGCAATTCTTTTGACATGATTGTCAGTTCCACCGTAACCTCCATATCCTGTTCCGAAACCAGCTTCAACTGCTCCTCCGGCAGCACTTGTCGCGGCTGCATTCGATGCTGATATCGCGGCGGCGGAAGTAGAAGTAGTTGTAGCTGCAATAGCACCACCCGTGGCTGCGCTTCCCGAAACTGTCACACCATATTGAGCAGCAGTAGACGAAATATTCTGAAGGAATAGACTGACGAAGGTGCTCACGATCGAGCTACCATTGCCGGATGACAAAGCGCCGGCGGACGATAGTCCTGATACCACGCTACTTGCAATTGCAGACGCGTAGGCAGAAGCGTCAGCTCCCGCTCCAAGGTTCAATAAAGAACTCTGCAGGCTGTTAGAAATACCAACGTTAACGCTGCTGGAGACACTCACTACGGAAGCCAGTGCTGACTGAACGGCAGAAATGGCTATCGAAGCTGCGAGATTCGTTGAAATTCCCGATCCAAAAATCGACTGGAAGACTGAAGAGGTAGCGAGAGCGGATGCAATGTTGTTGAAATCATTGCCAGTTCCACCGTAACCTCCATATCCTTTTCCGAAGCTAGCTCCAACTGCTCCTCCGGCATCGCCTGCTGCCGCTGCTGTCGATATTGACGTCGTGGTTGTGGACGTTGTTTCGGAAGTCGCTGTTTTATGTCCACTAGCAGCAGCGCTTCCAAAGTTTTCGTAAGTTGAGATTTGTGGATATCCGTATTGTCCGGTTAATTCGATTTTATTATAGTTGTTAGAAGAAGCTGCTTCTTCAGCGAACATTTGTATGAGATTTCGTACTTCACTTATAAATTGTTTGTTGATTACGCCTAGTACTCTCTGAAAACATGTTTGTAGACCTTGAACTAAAGCGTTCGTTTTAGAAGTTATTGCTTGTGCGTTTCCTTCATCTTCGTCTATGACGAGTTCTGCCATAGAAGACGCAAATGCCATATTCATCGCTTGGATTTGAGTTTGAGTGTTTCCTCTATGAATTGCTCCTAAACCGGTTATAGCGGACATCATTGTTTCGACAATAGACTCAAGATCTTCCTTCTCTTGTTGAGGAAAAGCATGAGAGCTCGCAATGTTCTGTACGAGACATGTCATAAACGATTTGGCCTGGTTGATGTTCGACCATGGACTTTTGGTAGGCGACCATCCCTGGACACAGTCCTGCTGCGAGAAGGTAATTAACAGGATTGTTAAACTTGGAAACCAAATCATGATTGAAGAGTTTGTTAACTCAATGTGATTAATTTCTTCAATAGCTTCCGTATATATACGGAAAAGTCTTACGAGATAAACCAGGTGGATATACAAAGTGATGATATTGCTTTTGAATCTAGACCAATTGCATTATAACTTTACGAGATCTAAAATTTTATTACTGAGTCACGATTTAACAAGAGTCAATTCTATGTGAAGTCATTTTTAATATTTCGAAAACAATTTTCAGCTGGAGTAAACCGGTATATTTTTTAGATCCATCGCTTATATTTTCTACTTTATTAATTGGGAAAATCTTTCGCAATGCGAAAGCAATATAGATACAGACCTCTTTTATATATATTTTTATATTCCCTCTTTTATGCTTAAAAATAGGGACTGTATAGAATCTAATTTTCCCTCATGAATATTAGCCATTTGTAAAGTTGAACTTTTAAGATAAATGTTGGTAAATCTTATGAATTCTGTAAATAGAAATTATAAACCCTAGTAACTATTTTAAGCCTTTTCATTTATTTTTCTCCAAATTTTAGTCCTATATACATCACTTTACTCTAAAATTATATAAACTTTATATATACATCTCTCTAGAACCGGACATTTCCCTGCCCCCCCCCCCCCCCATTCTAAAGTTTATGAAATTTTTGAAGATTTTCCAGTGTGAGTTACGCTGCAACAGCTGCAATTGGAAGAATAATTATTTCCTAAAATATTAAATTACTGTTTTTAATCGTTTGGAATGTTACTGTAAGAAACTGATCTAAATTTCATATTCCAGTGAAATTAATGCGAGAATGAATTTCAGCGTCCCGCCAAATAGGCACACGCCAATTTCTGATGTCTGGACGTCGCTATAGTGGATGCTCTTTGTCGGGCCCTCATGTCCGAACACCCAACACAACTATCCTCTGGCCAAAATAACCCAGATTGATATCACTAAATCCACTTAATCAATCAAATGCTCTCTACTGTTTGCCCCTCACACGCGATACAAACCAGACATCCAAGAACGCAGGTCCACGACTGAATATTAAACTTTAATCTCTCTTTACTGCAAATCCATTAAATTATCATTCAATAAGTGGCAACGCCGACCACAACCACCATATTCACAATTAGGCATCAAAACTCATCCCTGGAAAGAATTTTTAACATCGATAATTACTTATTTTAGAATTAATACTTATGACAATTCCAAGAGTAACTTAAATTGGAACATTAATTATAAATACCCTTACCCTTATTTAAAGGAGTCCTGTGTTACACTCGACTTTCGCCAATTTTTTTATTTTTATTTATTTTTTTAATTAACATAATATTACAATGATATGTATCCAGCTCGAATACCAACAACTACATATTTTTCAAACGGATTTATATAGGGACTTATTGAACTCAAAGTAAATTAACAAAGCAATACTTAATATGAATTAATTAAATAAACATAAAGAACTTATAATAATTGAACTACAATCATAACTAATAAAATTGACCAAAGTGACTTTCATCTGTCTAATTAATATGTATTAATCCTTTCTGCATACTTTGTTACTCGGTATCATGTGCTGTATTCGAACTGTTGAACTAAGGTTCTGGAAGCTAGAGCGAAAGCTCCACACCTCCCTGTCATGTCTTCCAATCTATTTTCATACAAGCTAACCTCCGAACTTCATCTTAAGCTAATTAGAAAACATAATTTACAATTTTTACAGATAAAGTAACCCCTAGTTCTTTATTATAATTATTTTAACTCATTTATTTATTTAATAATTTTAATTTAACTCTATATTTATCAACTTTACTGCTCTGTACAATTTACGCATCTGCATCTCAGCAACACTAATTATTGGCCATTAGTCTGTTAAATACTGGCATCTCTTAACGTTTTATATGTTTGCTATTGGTTCTGCAAAAGAGTACCAAATTCTAGTTAGCTTCAAAACTCCACGTAAGTTTATTTATATATTTTGCAAAAGTTTTAATACGTTGCCTCTATGAATGTTTCTTATATCGTATCAATGTTACATTTTACTTTCTTCATACGTTCTTTATAGATTTCCTTTATGCCCTCTTTACAGTGCACTACTCCCGCACCGATTTTATCTTCTGTTCTTGATCCATCTGTATAAAAAAATGCCACTCGTCCTACTTTTTCTTGAAATGTCCAGTCGATACTCATCCACTCATCTACATCCTCTATCCTTCGGCTTCTTATAGTACAGTTTTCTGAGTTGTAAATTTTATTTCCAATTTTATATCTTTACCTTCTTTACCTTCAATTTAATATAACATATTAAATTGATACATTGCTCTTGCTTTTTGGTGAAGTGGCTTACAACCTGCCAGCACGTTAAGAGTATCAGTAGCTACAGTGCTGTAGCACTTGGTTATTGCTACCAACGATGGTCTTTGAAGCTGTTTTAATTTGTTATTAAAAACCACTTGGTCTCTATACCATATATCAGCTCCATACAGGAGTAACCTTTCGATTACGATTTACAGTGAAGTTAAATTATCTTCATTATAAACGTTTTTTAGCATGATTTTATGATGGTTAATTATTTTCCCCATTAAATATGATACCCATGGCACCAGGTCCAAAACCCCCCTTCTTATTCTCCGTGTCTTAACGCTTTAAACACACTGTATGCATTCGCACATAACGCTTTATGCATTTGCATATTTGTTGAACTGATTGGAAAAAATACTTTTAATTTGATTGTTTTGTTTAACTAGGTTTTCCCCTTTTATTTCTTATTTAAAATGAATCACTGGCTACAAGATTAGAAGGAACTCTTATTTCTTTATACATAAACATTTACCTCCTTATATATATATTATATATATATATATATATATATATATATATATATATATATATATATATATATATATATATATATATATATATATATATATGTGTGTGTGTGTGTGTGTGTGTGTGTGTGTATAAAGCCCACAGTCTAAAAATTGCTATAATTTTTTCTTTTAATTTCTAGAAACCTATTTAATTGTAGTTAATATAGGGACTTTATTAAAACTTTTTTTCAGTTATGAAAATTACTTATTAGGGAACAAAGAAGCACTCTCATGATAAATCTTTGTAAAACAAAAGACTTGAAAGTTCTGTAAGCAGTAATAATAATCTCTAGCAAGTTTTAAAAACTTATAACTTTTTTAACCACTCCCCTCAGATATTTTCAGTTTCTCAAATCTTATGTTTTTATCCTTTTCCTGTCCCTGGTCAACACTTTCGCAAAACATGTAGTGAATACTTATTAATTTCGAGACGTTCTGTTATCTGGTACTACTCTTTAAATACTTACATTTCAATTCTCCAGTAACATTTATCTTCTTAATTAAAAAAACAGAACATATGTTTATAGATTCTACCGAGTTTATTATCAGAGAATAAAAGAAATAACTGTTTCGTCAATATGCTTGTGGCTTTTGTCTTTCAACTTCCAACTAAACACGCATGGAAGATGTTTTACCCTGCTTTTGCCTTTTTTTAAATTATGAATGAATGAATGAATGATTAGATATTACGTCAAATTTAAAAATGAAATCTAAATATTGTCACGCAAAAACAGCTATAGTAACATTTATAAGATGCAAATGCACAAGAATGCTTGGAGAGATTGAGCTGTCTGGAGTGAGGGTCACATAAACTCGACGGAACTGTAGGTAATTCCACTGTTAATTTTTTCACCCTTCCCCGTGAAGAGAGGAGTTCTCGATGCGTCTCTGAGTTTCGACATCTTCGGCAACTTGCGCATTTTCTTGGTCTCTGCACGACATTCGGAAGCTGAATAAAGTCTGTAAGGTCATAAAAAGGAAGACTCGTGGTCGTAAAGACATTTCTAGCGGCAGCACTAAAAAGTTTCATATTTCTGCACCAAGTCGTAAAAATTTTCGGTTCTTGAATTTTACTATCTGTTTTACGTTTCGCGGTTGTTTGATTACCATTAGTAAAATCAAGAATATGGGGTGAATTCAATTTACTGAAAATTTTTTAGTGACAGGTGGCTACAATTGTGAAATTGATGCGTACCTCAGGATAGTCAATGTATGATTCTAGAACATTTTTCATTTCAGCGAAGGCTGCTGCCACATAGGTATGTAAAGAAGTTCATGTCTTTTCGTATACGTTATGTTAATTTTGAAGTCTTTTCTAATCAAATATTTTGCCTACTTAGTAAAAAGAAAGGATATTATTCATGCCGTTGGAGGTTTACTTGGGTATATTTTAATTTTGGGGGTGAGGAATACGAAAGAAAATGCCAAGTTTTCACCGTTTGCCCCTTTATCTTTTGGCTCTCTTTCTGCCCATGTTGATAGTCCTCTAATCCCCTAAACCAGTGGTTCCCAACCTTTTTCAGCTGGCGACCCACCTTTCCTTATCGGAATACCTCCACGGTCCATCGGTCCATGGTGGAGTACAAACCTTATTTGTATCGTATCCCTTTCTTATGTATATATAATTTACCATCAAATATTGCAAATAAATAAATATATATATATATATATATATATATATATATATATATATATATATATATATGCTTTTTTGAACATACAGATTAATTATTGATAAACAATTTGTGTTCTGATTTGAAAATGGTTGACAAAATATAAGCACTTTGTAGCAAAACAGTTATTTATTTAACAATAGATATATGTTTGCAATATATGCAACAAGTGGTTTCATACTCACTAACAAGTGTTCCTAGGTGAAGACAAAAACTACAATTATAAAAGTACACAAAAACCATTTTAATCGTTTTAGGATCGAGTCGCGACCCACCTGTAACCCTTCCGCGACCCACCGGTTGGGAACCACTGCCCTAAACCACCGACGAAGAGTGTTGGACCTAGGTATATGACATTATCATATTCCACATAAACACGTTTACATCTAGATATCTTGCTATCAGAGAAATCGCGCCCTTTAATTTGCTGATAGTTCTCGTGACTAGTGAAGCCGAGAGTAGGGATAACCCATCTATCACTAAGTTGGTACCTTACCTGCTCAGTGTTTTTTCCCCTTAAAATTCTGAAGAAAAATGCCGAAGAAAAGGCCACGTTGCGATCGTGAAGTATTTTAATCTAGGTCTTGTCTGAAGACCGTGAAAAAAAATGAAAACAAATTTTACTTGAAAAAAAGTTTTTTTGATTACAGGTAAAATATATGTAATTCGTCTTAAAAGTTATTGAATACTTGTGTTAACAAAAGAAAATTATAACATGATAAAAGAATGTTAAGGAAATTAAATATGAAATTAATTTTTGTTTGTTTGTTTTTGAACAAACGACTTTATCTGAGATTAGAAAATGAAAGGTTTTACTGGGGTACCTTAATCTATTTACACCTCTTCGTACAGAAATCAGTTTTTTACAGGATATGATATAAATTTAGAGCAGTTGCGAGGAATGAAAAAAAATACAAGACATGTTTCACAATTTCAATAAACCACACAAACTTAGTTTGAAGAGGAAGAAAGATAAATGAAGTCCCAGGTAAAGGTTATTTTCAAAATTTCCGATGCTTTATGATTGTTACAACATTGTTACGACATTCGGAAGCGGAATTAAGTACAATGGAATTTTAAGCGTGTGAGCTTACATGAACAGTTTCAATGTGAATGGTATATTTAAACTTATTTTGAAATATTTTTGAGGAAATGCTTTTTACGATACACTAGTGGGAAATTTGAACACGGCTTATCACAGACTAGCTGAAAACCCGTACTTCGCTACGGAGTACAATCAAATTAAATACAACGGTCAATGAATGCAATTAATTCCAAAAATATGTATAAATATATTTATAATAAACACAACGATCAATGTATGCAATTGATGTAAAAAAAACAACAAAAAAACATATTTATAAAAAAATCGTAGTGGATATTTTTATAGACAAAATAATGTAGAAGAAAATATTCAAATTAAATCTAATAGGACATACTAGAGAACATAGTACATTTAATATAGTACAGTTTGAGGAACATATATTTTACTGTATTTTAATATTTTTTTGGATAATGTCCAATCGTCTGCCGCATTAGCAAGAAAAGAATTTTTTTTGTCTATTTAGTTGTTATGAACGTGACGATAAATTTATTTATAGTACCAGAAAAAGAAATCACGTGATCAGCATTTAATAAATTAAATTCTAAAAATTAATCTTTAAAAATTCAGCAAAAATCACAAAATGGAGGTAAAGATTCGAAAAAGATTTCATTTTAATGGAATTTTTATGATCTTTCCCGCGATATAAATTTTATAACCCTCAGATTATTATTTTAAATGCAAACTTAAAAAAAGTTACTAAAACAGCTTAAAAATTTAATTTAAAAAAATCTAAGAGGAATTTTCCAATAATCTTTCTTAGTGCACCCTTTACACTATAAGAAGAATAGCCACGCAAAATTTCAGCACCTTCGGTCCAGCGGTTTGGGCTGTGCGTTGTATATCAGTCAGTGAGTCAGTCAGTTACGGAACTGTTTTATATATATAGATAAAGCCCCTTCCTCACGAAAGGGATGGTATCCGAGAAGAGTTTTATTAAGGGAAACATGTCGTGTTGTCGTTTCACACTGATACTGTGGTTGCATCTCTACTGAAATCAGGGACGCGCCAAGCATCTTCTGCGCCGTCGTGCGAAATACTGATAAGCGCCTTTATTGAGCCAAAAGTATGATTACGTTAAATTTTAACCTTCGTTAAGTTTTGTCTTCGTTAGCCTTTTGACTTTTTACATGATTTGAAAAAAAAGACACTAATTTGATGATCGTTAAAATTTAACGTAGGTAATCGTTACAGAATTAACACTTCAGACTTGTTGCTCGTATGTAATTTTTTATTTGAGGCAAACAGTAAGTACACACACAAAAAAGTGTTATTAAAATTTTTACTGCACAGTAACAAAAGAACAGTGTTAAAGTTATAAAACATGCATTCCAAATTATTAAAAATCAAAAGGTCAAATAAAATATATATTTAGATTGCCCACTTTTTTAAATAGACACATTTGATGGAAAAAGACGGAAATATCTTATAGAAATTGCACTTTCTAGCTTTACTTTTGGCAAATTCGTTAATAAGATTTTCGATATCTAGCTGCTTTAAAAAGTCAGACTCTATAGAAATGTAGGAAAATTGTTTTTTTACTTTTCGTGGTCTTAAAATTTCTGAATATTTGAATTTCGCATCTATTTTCAATCAAGATGCTAATTCTTTGGCATCTACGAGCATGTTTCTAAACCCTTTATCTGAACGATATTCCTTTAAAAAGGCATTCAGGTTGTTCAAACTTTCGCAAGCCGGCGAAATATTAAATTTTTATGTTTGCAGAATCTTGGTAACAATATCAACTTTACTTAGTATTCTGTACCACAAGACTAACACACACATAAACTCATAATTTTAAATTTTTTTAACTAGAGCAATGGCCAAATGTTTTGTATTTTTATCAAAATTTGTTCCAGACAAAGAGCATCGTAAATTTCGCCCAACTGGAATCTTAGAGGTGTTATTGCATCAATCATGATAGACCATCTGGTATACGACAAAGATTTTAACGTTAAATTTGAAACATTACTTTTCAAAACAGAGCACCGATTGGTTGAGGCAGAAAAAAATTATATAACTCTTGAACAAGCGAGAAAAAAATTTATACTGAACATATTGGATTTTACAGCATTGTTTATAACAAGGTTCAAACTGTGGTTACAGCAAGGTACAAATATTGCTCGTAAATTAATGTCTAAAATTCTTTTTTGTACACCTTGATGTTTACCCTTCATATTCGAACCATTGTCGTATCCTTGTCCGGTCATATTATAAATGTCTAAACCATAATCTTCTAAAGTTTTGAGTAAAAAGTTGGCTAAACCTTCACCTGTTGTATCACTTACAGGACGAAATGTTAAAAAACGCTCTTCAACACTAAATTCATTGTTTTTTAAATTAACATATGTAATGCAAACAGAAATTTGCTCCTGGTTGCTTACATCCGGAGTACAATCAAGTAATATAGAAAAGTACTTTGCTTTCTTAACTTCATTTAAATTATTATTTCTTATATTATCACCTAATAATTTTATCGTTTCATTTTGAATTTTATCTCCAAGATAAAGTGGCATACTTTTTTGAGATCTATTAATATGTACAGACATAACTGGATCAAATTTTGCTATCATTTCTACACATTTTAGGAAATTTCTATTATTTCTTTCAAATAATTTATTACTAGGACCACGAAAAACCAAGTTTTGTTTAGCTAAAAATTGAAGTGTATAAATTATTCTTTCAAAGACACTCCACCAGTGTTTAGTTTCACTTTTTAAAAAATTTTGCATTTCGGAATCCAGGGCCGCCCAGAGACTTTACGGGGCCTGGGGCAAACTTCTGTTGGGGACCCCAAGAAATCTGATTAATCGAATATATTTCTTTTTGAAGGGGGGGGGACCCGTTTTTTCAGGAGATTATTTTGAATTTTGAAGTACGGTGCAAGTTTCAGAATTTTCTTTCGGAGGAAATCTAATAAATAATTAAAAAAAAATTTTTTTGGGCGCCTGGGGCAAAGTGCCCCAGTTGCCCCCCCCCCACCTCTGGGTGGCCCTGTCGGAATATACAGTTCGTTTCTCTTTTAATCTTTCCAGTAAGTCTGACCAGAAACGTAAATTTTGAAAATGAGATTTACTTTTTTCGTGAATTTTCAAATGTTCACTTAAGTGATGCCAATCATTAAAACCACCTTGATTACTTAATTTAGTATTTTTAAAGGTCAATGGATTACTGGTGTCATTGAATATCTTACAACAGAAACAAAAAACTACATTTTTCTTGATAGAATACAGTAACCAATCTCGCTGAACATTTTCACCATTTGACAGAATTCGAGTGAAATATACATCCGAAAACTTACGTCCACTTTTGTTTTTAGGATACATAGTTTTATTTTGAAAATACATAGGAACTTTTTCGACTAGTTCTTGCACCTGGGCTGGAGATAATATACTCGGCCAAAGACCTGGATCGTTAGAGAGAGGCGAATTCGTGTCTTTGGATGATTCGTCTTGCTTACTCGAACATGATGGTACCGAGTGAAACGTATCAGAACTTGAATCGCCATTGGCTTGTTTTCCTAATTCGGATGGCAACTTCGATATTGATGAAGTTGGAAAACCACTGTTATACTTCTCAGTAGCAGTAATGTCTTGAAAATCTGTGAGCTTCCGAAAAAAGTGGTAATTTTTAAATTGCTCTTCTCCAAGTCTTCCTCCCGTTTTCGCTGGTTAAGCAAGTTTTGATAACCAGACAATTTCTTTTTTCTTCTCTGGCCATTTAAATAAAATCAATAAAAAGTTAAGAAACACAAAAATTTTTGGTTTTGTATAAAAAAATTATTAAAGAAAATTCAAAATATAAAATTTTGTAATTCAGTTGTTATTTATAGCAAAACATGTTATCTGCCTTTTTTACAAAATGTACTTTTAAGTATTTTGCCATTTTAATTTAAAACGTCGCGTAAATAGTACATAGTGATTTTTAATTTTAATTTTTTACAACTAAATTCACTATACTTACCCTAATTGTGACTATTTAATGTGAAGAAGTACCTACATTTTGTAAAAAAAGCAAATAGCGTGTTTTGCCATAACAGTACTGAAATATTATAACGCCAGATTTCTCTAGTATTTAAAATTAGAAAAACTGAATGTATAATTAAAACTATGTAATTTTTTAAAAGCATTATTATTAAAAACTACAGGGGAAAAAGACGTAATGTCACATAATATCAATAACGAGAAACATCCATTTTAAATTTTAGAACTTCTAAGGATTCTTAAACACTATATGTATCAAAACAGGGTTGAGGTGATTTAAATCAGTTAAAATTTATCTAAAAAATCATAAAATAATGATTTAAAAAAAATAGTGATTTTTGATTTTTTTAAAATCGTGATTTTTATCAACCCTGTATAAAAATAAAGTGAATCAATTTTTATTCATAAAATAAAGGTATCTGTATTGAGTTTTTGAAACGATTCTAACGGAAATTGCATTTTTATGAAAAGTAATGTACAATAAACTTGAATATTTTTCCACCCCAAAAAGAGGGAATGTAAAAAAAAAATTTATTACCTAGTTCAAAAGGAGGTACCTCTGTCCAGTACTCTGAGGTGCCTGAATAATAAAAATATAGATACTGTGATGGCTCCAAGGTGAAGACGCTTCACTGCTGTGCCCCGAGCGATCACCTGCTAATTCTCCCGGCGTCGACTGGCCGAGACTATTTCCACAACCCAAGAAGTGACTCGAAAAGAAGTGTTTAGTGTTACAAAAACACTTCATTCTTTTCTTGATATGTTCACACAGAAATGCAACTGTACATAAGTCATTACAATACGCAAATGCAATCTGCCTTGCGGTTTACACAGCCCACAACCGAAAATCAAAAACGCACACGCTTCGACTGTCTTGTCGATCCACGTGGCCCGCTGACGAGATCACGTCAGTCCTCTAAAAGTCCGGCGACCAAAGCCTCTCCAAATCTCTCAGCAAAAGCCCCCTTGAAGGGCTCGCAGTCCCTTTTTAAAACCTTGCTCCCTCGCTGAACTGGTTCATGGTGACGTCAACCCTTCCGGCGGGGAGCCTTTTTCAACAGCCAGGCGACTTCCTAAGACGCTGTCAAACCGGTCGCGCCGAGCGTGACCTGGCATGAAATTGTCTTTTCATCCCCACAAATCGTTTGGCGACAAAACCCTTTCTTGACCAGTTTCACTCCTGGCACATTGTCGAAGGCGCTATTCCCACGCTATCACAATACTTTTCTACTAGATGACGGCATTAACTCAATTTTCGATATTTTGTGACATTCTTGTTTTTCTCCTGTAGTCTTAAATTTATGTAAAGCTGATTTGTTAATCACTTACCTTATTTTTAAATGATTTTTCACAATCAATCATCCATATAGAAAATCACGCTCACCGTTCACGACAAAATTAAAAAAAATAATGAACCAGCACTGACCCCGAAAGCGTTTAAATAAACCCAACTGATTATATTAATTAACTCTCTCAAACACAGTTTATACAAGAAAGGCCTTAACACCAACATTTTGCAAGCTTAAACCTGAAAACTAGGTAGAGGAATAGTATAATTTCACCACCGTTCTGGCCGGTCAGTATTGGTAGATGGCAGATAATAAAATTTCACCTCTGGTATTGATAAATAATCTTTGGTTTTATGTAAATTTGTTGCAATAGAGTTTCAAAAATTTTTAAATTTAACTTGACGGCGCCTTTCACGCTTTGGCGCCGTTGTGCGCCGCACGACCTTGCCCATATAGACGGCGCGTCCCTGACTGAAATTCTGTAGACAATACTCAAATGATACCGTTTATTTAGCAACGATTTTCAGTCGTAAACTGGTTAATATGATATTTTAGAGCAAATTAATGTGACTCAAAACGAGCAAATTAATGTGACTCAAATCTCAGCTGAAATACTTATCGCTAAAGAAAATCAATTATTTGTATCTATTTATTATGTTTTGTATGTAATTACAAAAGTTAAGTTTTTCTAAAACTGGAAATAGGCAAAAAGAATTGAAGTAGTTTCATATAATTGAAAAGTTTCTTAAATCTGCATAACAGTCATTCGAGTTTAAATTTTGGCACATATTTAAGAGGCTGTCTCTGAAGTACCATACCGAAAAGTTCACGAGCATAGTTTTTACGCTATCTATCTAATACTAAGAGAATTATTTAAGCACCTCTTCAATAGTTCAGAGATTGCGAAACCCTCGAAAAATTGGTCATTTTGTTCCCTTCAGAAAACTCCACCTATAAACTCTATATTTTACTTCGTAATCGTGTTTTCTAATTTTATGCTATTCAGTTTACTCAAACGGCTTTTGCTGCTTTTGGGTTTACGTGTTGCACAGAAAAAATAATAAACATCTATCCACCAAATGTACAATAATTCGCACTGCCTATTCCTATTTCCTTTGATGAATAATTCACCAACAGTAAGCAAATTAATCGCTTGAAAATTGAGTAAAATTTAACAGAGGTTCATCTGTTATGATACAGAAACACTTAAAGAATCATCCTCTTTATAACACCTTAACTGCATTATCTACCTCCATACCAAATAAAAAAAAATTCTGAATTCCAATTCCCAAAAAGGAAAACAAACCTAAGATAAATGCAGATTACTCTGAGCAAATAGCATACGTGAAATCACGCAAGAAAAAAAGTTACTGAATATAAAGCATCTTCAGGTACTGTGAGGAGCAACATCATCGGATGTCACTCAGAAATCTTAAAGAAATTGAGAAATATTTCAAAAATAGAGTGTTTATAAAGGACCGTAATTCTGACTTTTATTGATAATAATATTAAAAAGTGAATTCCAAGATTGGGAACACCAGTGTAGGATAATGGTAACAAAATATAAAGCGCTGGAGGTAGTTCAATAAAATATTTCTCGGACTTCTAAAGATTTTATTAAAGGAAAGTTCCATACGTAGATGTTTCCAAAGAATGCCCGAGTCATTTCACATCTACGTCAAATGGAAAATTTTAAAAATTGTTAAATTTTTAAAAACGATAAAACTTGTTGTCCTTTGAAGAAGAGTTTATTTACAATCATTATTACTTCTGAGTTTGATACCCTATTAAATTATTTTGTCATATATGTAAAAAAGATTTTCACTATCTACTGTACAGGAAAATAAACTTGCATACATTTACGACAATTACATAGTCTGCGATAAACACTGAAGAAACATTTTGTAGATTTTATTACTTATCTATATATATAAAACAGTTTCTTAACTGACTGACAGATAACGCACAAACCAAACCGCTGGATCTAAAGGGTTGAAATTTTGCATGGCGATTCTTCTTATAGTGTAGGGGTACACTAAGAAAGATTTTTTAAAAATTCTTCTTAGATTTTTTTAAAATTAAATTTTTAAGCTGTTTTGTAACATTCTTTAAAGTTTGCATTTGACATAATAATTCGAGGGTTATAAAATTTATATCACGAGAAAGATCCTAAAAATTCCTTTAAAATGAAATCTATTTCGAATATTTACCTCCATTTTCTGATTTTTGGGGAATTTTTAAAGATTAATTTTAAAATTTAATTTATTAAATGCGTGGTTTCTTTTCCTTTTGTGATACTTTAAACTAATTTTGTGTCACGTGCATAACAACGAAATAAATTGACAAAAATTTTTTTCTTTCTAATGCGGCAGACGATTGGACATTATCCCAAAAATATTAAAATACAGTAAAAGACATGTTCCTCAAACTGTACTATAGTAACTGTACTATATTCTTTTGTATGTTTCTATTAGATTTAATTTGAATATTTTCTTCTACATTATTTTGTATATAAAAATATCCGTTACGATTTACATATATATATATATATATATATATATATATATATATATATATATATATATATATATATATATATATATATATATATATGTGCATTAATTTCATACATTTACCGTTGTATTCAATTTGAATGTACTCCGCAGCGAAGCACGGGTATTCAGCTAGTATACGCATATGCAAAGCAGAATTATGAGTTTTCAAAAAAAGTCAAGCGAAAAATGCTACGTGAAAAGTCTTATTTGATAAGAGATTTAATGCTATTAGGGTTTATTTAAAAATAATTAAAATGAATCAAAGCATTCAATAACGACTTTTATTTTTAAAATTAATTATGTTACAGTGTGATGATACCCGCTTTTAACTAAAAAATATGTTCAATTTTATTAAAAGATTGCTTACTGTTTGGAAGGAGAAATCATTCACGATATATCAGTGACGAGCATGAAAACCTCTCTCAAAACTAAATATTCTTTTACCATGCCTTTAGTTTTTGACTATTCTAATTTAAATTCTAAGTAAGCTCCGAGTATTAAATAATCTCTTTTGTGCACAAGCTTACTAAATGAGTTTTCTAGCTAGTTAAACGATATTTTACCACTCGGTTGAGAATAATACAGTTCTTATCTAATGAATCCTTTACATTTTCCCCATTCCGATAGAATACGTGAAAGCGTCAAGTTTTTAAAACAACAAAGAAAAGATGATATCCGTGCGAGTGTAGAGAGTAGTTAAAATTTTTGAATGGGTTTAATGGAAAACGATAATATGGCGCAAAATAGATTAGGAGAAGAATAGGTGAGAAGCTTATGACCCTATGTAAAATTTAAATTGTGTAGAGAAAATGACTTTTTTTTAAAAAATTAAAATGGGATTATATTGAAATATGATTATTATACTCCAGGTTTACTAATGAAAACTTAGAAAAAAATACTGAATACCTAGCAAAGAATTAAAAAAAATTCCTAATCCACAGGATAAGAATAACAATTACAATGTTTTGACTTTCTGTATTCATAGATTAACTGACTAGTAAAACTTTTTATAAGAATGTATTAATTCACAAACAAATTAACAATACAATCTGGAACTCCTTAAGACAATATTTTATCAATCTGCGTGTTTGTTTGTAAAGAAATACAAATACTCGACTGAACTAGGCTAAACTCGACTAAATTCGGCAACATCAAGTTAATTTACTCGACTAAACTGAATTAACTTGATGTTGCCAAGGTCTAGTAGTAAGAATACAGGACTATAATTCAATCTATCAAATCATCCTGCGGGGGAGCTTACCTTAGAGTAACCCTTTGGGGTCGCGTCCCCAGATGGCGGATCGGGGAATGCCTCCACTGGAATTTCCATTGGTTGGTAGATGGGAAATAAAATACCTTCCACGGACTAACAGGTAGATGTCCAACCTCCTTTGAGGTAATTGCACCCCTCTTCTATGGATAGTGGCACCTTATCTCGCAGCTGCTGTTATCCAGGCTTTTGGTTCTAAGACTTTTTCCTCTTGCACTATTAGTGGACACGACAACAACAATAACAAATCAGGTATTTTTCCCCCCAACCAATAAATGAGGAGGTGAAAGGCAAAGTGGTGTAAGTCAGTAAGTCAAGTGGTGTAAGTCAAAAGAGTTTAACTGCAAAAACTACAAAAAATTTCATCATAAACTGAACAAATTATAATTCATAACATTTATTACAATATTGCAAATAATAACTATTTACAATTCCACTATAAACTGAACATGGAGATTATATATTTGCCCCCAAGTGAAAAAAGTTGAAAATGTGACTTACACCACTTTGCCTTTCAACGCCTCAAATAAAGAATAGATTTATATTCAGTAGCATCGTGCATTACAAAATTGCTGCTATTCGGATTTCATACCACTAAAAAACCAGATATTAATTCAGAACGTTGTGGCGTCACGATAGATGGCTAAGGCTAAACTCTGAGGCGTTACTAAAATTTCTACTTCTGATTCCATGACTAAGAAAGACAGAGTCCTAATTAAAATGCGAAGGCCAATTTTTTTAAAACAAAAACTTAACAATGTATTTACAAAAAAAATTTAACTTTAAAAGGTACAACATAATTAGTTAATTTAAGTGCAGATTCATAATACAGGCTCCGGGACCCATGGTCCCAAACAAGAGCTTCAAAAAAACACGTCTGTCCGGGCTGGATGGTACATGCCCACCTCTCTCAAAACACACAGTCTCTGCCTCTCTCGGCTTGAAACTCGGGGTGGCCGCCTTCTTAGAAATAGTTTTCCCACAATCGGGAGGGCCGGCAGATTATCGGCTGACAGCTCTTCTTAACGCCGAACTTTATTTCTTTCCAGTAACAAAATCGCATAGCTATCGCTAGGAAAGACAGTTTTACGACGGTGATGGGAGACGTTTTCTGTTTTTCCAAACAGTTACCCCCACAATTTTTTTGAGAAACCGCTATGCCTGGGATTAACTTTCAGGCCCAAAACTCTGGCTGCATTTGTTGGAATCGTTTTTTAATCCCCCACGTGTTAAAAACGGTGGGAACTGGCAAAAATGCCCCGATATACACGCAGTTGTGTGTCGCACACTGTGAGGTCTTGGGAAAGATAACCCCATACTTCCATTACGCTACAACCTCTTATCCAAATCAAGTAGCTAAATATTACCCGTTGTTCATTCTAAAGCTTGCCTTTCATTCACTTTTCTGGACTCAATGGCTCTAATTTTCACACTTTGCCTTTTAACAGAGTTAGTCTCAATTGTTAGGCGATCGAAAGAGATTTGTTTGATTCTCCCCTTTTGCCTACAGATCTTTCCTCATTATAATTTCTAATCTGCATCGCTGAAAGCTTCATCCCACGTCCATACAGAGAGGACAGCAATGCTTCAGGAAAACATGGTGTCGAGAAAGATGTCTTAACAAAAAACTTGTTCTAAGCGACACTTTAATAATGCAAAATCTAACACGTTCCTCCAATTCTATGTTATCTAAGTAAAGCTGTTATTCACTGTTCTAAAGAAAATTCTAATGGAAGTTTTCTAATGCTTTGAGAACTTTTCTCAGAGCAACTCTGAAGTTTTCTAACATACACGAATTATTCAATTAAGTTTTAAAGTAACTTCAAGAAGTGTTGGTTAAAAAATCGAAGAGAAGGTACAAACTTTTACTAAATTTCAGTCCTTTTGAAATATTTAAAATATTTATCCTTATACTGTTCCAAATCAGAGATGGGCAAATGTTTTTCAAGATAGGGCTTAAGAAATGTTAAAGTGTAATGCTTTCCATCAAAATAAAGAACGTTATTAACATATTAAATTAAATTAATTAATAAATAAATAAAATGAAATTTCATTTCATTTAACATTTTTAGATAAAGTTGTCTAAAAATATGAAATGAAAAAAATACAGTGATTGCAATTATAATTTTTAAACGTTGTTTTAATGTTATTTACTGTTTTTTTGTAAGATAGTATGAAGGAGAGCGGTGCGT
This sequence comes from Dolomedes plantarius, assembly GCA_907164885.2. Taxonomy (NCBI): domain Eukaryota; kingdom Metazoa; phylum Arthropoda; class Arachnida; order Araneae; family Dolomedidae; genus Dolomedes; species Dolomedes plantarius. The sequence goes on from OU015492.1 coordinate 68,704,647, forward strand.
GTCGAATGTAAAACTCAAGTGCATTGATTCCCAACCTTTTTATACTTGAGTACACCTGAGAACATTTTTAGGGTCGTGGCATACCACTGGTTATGTTATAACCTTTTGAGGGGGTCAAAAAAAATTCTATACACTTATGAATAACTTTACAACATGTATTTATGCTTAAATAAAACAAAATACAGACAATAAATCTATAAAACTAGAAAAAGCCGTTTATACGTAACTAGCTGAAAACCCACACTTCGCTACGGAGTACATTCAAATTAAATACAACGGTCAATGTATGCAATTAATGCCAAATATATATATATATATATATATATATATTTATAATAAATACGACGATGAATGTATACAATTGATGTAAAAAAATATATATATTTATAAAAAATCATAAAGGATATTTTTATAGACAAAATAATGCAGAAGAAAATATGCAAATTAAATGTAATAGGACATGATAAAGAATATAGTACAATTAATATAGTACAGTTTGAGAAACATAATATATTTCATTGCATTTTAATATTTTTTTGGATAATGTCCAATCGTCTGCCACATTAGCAAGAAATTTTTTTTTGTCTATTTAGTTGTTATGCTCGTGACGATAAATTTATTTAAAGTACCAGAAAAAGAAATCACGTGATCAGCATTTAATAAATTAAATTGTAAAAATTAATCTTTGAAAATTCACCACAAATCAGAAAATGGAGGTTAAGATCGAAAACTATTTCATTTTAAAGGAATTTTTATGATCTTTCTCGTGATATAAATTTTATAACCCTCAAATTATTATTTCAAATACAAACTTAAAAAATGTTACTAAACCAGATTAAAAATTTAACTTTGAAAAATCTAAGAAGAAAATTTTTTAAAATCTTTCTTAGTGCACCTCTACACTATAAGAAGAATCGCCATGCAAAATTTCAGCCCTTTAGGTCCAGCGATTTGGTCTGTGCGTTGTATATCAGTCAGTGAGTCAGTTAGTTACGGAACTGTTTTATATGCAAATGTAATTTCCCAACACTCAAATGTCTTTATCAGAAGGCTTAATGAGAGACTTGCAGTTGCTTATGCTTTTTCTTATGAGAACTGTGTACCACCCTCCTTCTGCCTACTACCTCAAATGATCTCGCGTACCACCAGTTCGGAACCACTGCTCCAGTGGGTTTATTACGAAAAATGAAGTGAAATGACTAATGAGTGTTGACTCTCAGAGGAAATGCTTAGCACTTATGTATCTTTCTTTATATAAACTTTCTAAGTTTTGAGTATTACATGTCGCATTATATGACGTGGCAAACACACTCGTAACTCCAATGGCGAGATATATCGGTTGTAGAAAGGATTTGCATGACTCCTGCTCTGAGGAGTTGTTAAGCAACGCACTTAATTAATTGTCGTACTCTAATTGAACGATTCAAGATGCATTTCAGTCTTTCCTTTCACCCCGTCCTCATTAAAAGAGGAAATATCGTTCACATTTCACAGTTAAGTTTTGGATCAGAAGTTTAGAAGTCCTCTCGAGTGCCAAATGAGCTTAATTTTAGTTTGCTGTCACTGTTTTGAATGACTTAGAGGAGGTTTCGTATGTTTTATTTTTCTTTCTGTATTTAGAGATTTATTTAATTTTCGACCACAAAATAACAAAATTATGTAATTATAATTTCAATGAAGGTAGATTATTCTTAGAAACATCTTGCTATATATCCCAGGAGTTTCCAGGAGTTATAAATGATGTGTGTCTTTACAAGGCGTTAATAAGACTCTTTGATTGGAATTCAACTTTTACATGTCTGAATTACTGCCAAAACAGAATCAGAGATAAAAATGAAGGCAAGAGAAATCAGGAAATTTTTTCCAACAGATAAGAGCTGTTTGTACTTACACTATCTTAGAAGAAATGTCTAAGTCCCGTCTTCATGGCAACTGCATTTGGAAGTTGAACGTCTCGTAAATTTTCCGTGCTAGGCTGAATCATGGGCAAAGTCCTATTTCCCGGGAAAATAAACAATGATAATGGACCACAGAGTTTTTTTTACTAGGAAGGTCGTCATTCCCAAATCAAAAGGATTTCATATAGAACATTTGTTTAGTGTCCCTCACTAGTTTTGTCTTAAGAAGAGGTAAAATGATCTATATTCTGAAAAAAAGAGCTTACTTAGAAAAATAATATGCTATAACTTTCACTTGCTTAAAGCCTTTAGTTATTTTTCTTTATCATTTGAACTGTTCTTTTTTCCCATATTTTTACTTGGCATACTTCTGTTTGTTGATAAATCGTGCTTATTATGGCATTTACTAAAGGTGTTGTCGCATTTTAGGAGAAACTTAATGGAAAAGTTTTAGAAAAACCAGAGCATATTCAACAATACACTCATAAAAAAGTGAGAAGCTTAAATACATGTCTTGTATTGAATGCACAAGAAAGAAACAATCTTCTGTTAACAAAGACATTAAGTGATCCAAATACAGTGAAACTTCTCTAGCCGGCCAATTTTTTCGAAACTATTAATGGGTGCCATAAAGGTTTCAGTGTATTTATAGTATTATGAAATTAAATTTTTTATCCAATAACCGAGTTCTTCTAAGGCAAAATATGGCATAAAAATGCGTGCCAGTGTACTACTTGATGAAATCTATTTATCGATAATAAACCTAAAAACTCAAACGTTTACAGTTTTATCTGGCATGTTACTAAATCTAGAAACTTGTTCATATTCTAGAAAGCTTTTCAACCATATTTCCTGAAAATGTTATAACTGTACGTGCTGTTATGCATTTTATTCTGTCTTTCTATTTTCATTTTTAAACAGCGGTGATAAACAGCTTTTTAAGCGAAATTAAGTAATAATAATAATAATAATTTGTTAACATAATTTATTATCTAAGGACATCCACAGTCTTTAACTGAGAGATCTCACTCTCGAAATTTGCTTATTGCTAAAGACTTAAGGGTGAGAATGTGGAGACTACTACAATGTTAGCTTTTAACTAAGAATTTTGATACTTACCTATAACCAAGTAAGTAAAATTGTGACTTTTTGAAATAAATGCGAAATTTTTGAATTTGTATATATATATATATATATATATATATATATATATATATATATATATATATATATATATATATATATATATATATATATATATATATATATATATATATTTGCGAATAAATGCGAAATTTTATATATTGCAATTTTTTTTTACCAAATTTCGATATTTTTTATGCGAAATTTACGTACTCCTAATAATAACGCATACACAATTTTTGGACCCTTGTTACATGAATGAGCGAAAAATTACATGGTTTCTATAGGAACTTGGTTCTTAAAAAAAAAGATTTTTTTTGTAAATGAAACCTATATTGCTTTGAGAGAACACCTCAATATAGCATGTTTATAAAAGCTCTTACAAAGGGTTAAAATTATAACATTTTACAGACTACAAAATTTAAAATGGTTTATTTTGTAATATTTGCTTAAATTCTTTTTGAAATTTTTAAATTGTGTGTTCCAGTACAGGTCTGAAATGTAAAGTAAAATATACGTGGGTCCCAAAGTAAAATATGAGTGCAAAGTAAAACTTACATACCCTAAAGGTACTTTAAAAAGTTTCAGTCAATTTCGACAGTGATTGTTAAAGCCTCGGAATTTTGTTTTTTTAGTGTTAGCCACTGATTGTTCCTTTTTCTTCAATTTTTTTTTTTTTTTTGCTGAGTGGATACACTTTTTCATGTTAAAATAAGTGCTTTAAAATATATTAAATACGTTCCTAATCACCCACTTTTTATTTTCAGCGAGAAAATAAACAAATTGAAACATATTTCCCAAAAATAACGTTGAGAAAGGTGAATTCATTTCATGCATTTTAATACCATGTTCGGAAAGAAGCAATAATGCGGGGAAGCAATAACAGGAAGTAAAAAAAAATCCCTTGGATGTGAGATCATTTTAAAACCTGTTTTGACATGTTTAATAACCCGGCAGGTTCTTATATTCTCACGCTGCGAGAAAGTTTCATTACCGTGCCTGAAAAATGCCAACCCGAAATTGAGCCATTATGGAAAATGAGTAATTTTGTGAGTGACATTTATACTTATGGCATGCGCTTGTGGTTTATGTTGTCAACAATTTATATTAAGAAATAAATAACTTTCCAATGGGACAGGTGAGATTATGGTGTTTGTGGTTCTACATTCTGGAGCAGGGATTCCGAAACTTTTTATCTTGAGAATGATATTAGACACTTGGGCCACCCATGTTAGAATTTTATGTTTCATCAATTTTTTAAATATTAAATTAAAGTGGAATTTATGTGAGGAATATGTTAAATTTAAGTTCAAATAAATACTTACTCCATTGCCAATTTTATTCATTCATTAAAGATATAAGTAAGAAACACTAGAATAGGATAATTCAATACAGTTTCAAAAATAGCCATGGGAGTCAGTAGAGTATTATACTAGAGCATTGAAATAGAAATCGGTAAAAATGATTTTTTTTTTGTTTATGTGAGACTTGCAATTGATACTTAGAGCACAAATAATTGATAGTAGAATTAACAGTCGTGGGCGTGAAAGTAGTTAATTCCTTCTCAGGAACGACTGCATCGATTTGTGTAATAATCTATCGGGCGTGAGATTGATTAATTCAACATAATATTTATTTTAAGTGGGCCCTACTAATATTTTTTTATTAAAAAAATTCAGGTTGTCTCTTCTAATGAAACTACCGCGGGTTATTAACATAGGATTACTTATCGTTGCTTACCTGTTTTGTATGTATATACGTATTTATGTGTTATGTATATATGTATCTATATGTATGTACGTATGTATATATATATATATATACACATATATGTATGTCAAAATTTTGACGCACTTTGGTACTTTTCTGTTTAACAGTTTTCTGCTTGTCCAAGTGGTGCTGACTTGGTTTGGTGCGCTGCCAAAATTATGACTCGCGAGTTACGGACGGACGGTTTTAGCGTATGAAATTTTCCTTTCCGGAGGACCGTTATGAAGTAACGTAATCCTACGTTAAAAGATCTCGCGGCAACCCTGGCCAATCTCACCACACATTAGAGTGCCGGGCACACCGGTTGGGAATTACTGTTCTAGAGAAATAATTTTAACCGATTACTCTTCCCTAGTATACATTAGAAAAGGAATTAGATCTTCTAATTTGACCCCAGCTTATCTAATTTTAAGACCCGAAATGCTTCAACAGCAAAAAACGAGATTAAGGAAATCTCGGAATATTGCATATTGATGTAATTCCTCTGTGTTTTTGGTTGACTGTAGGTCAGTACGATTATGTATACGTTTTATGTGGCAGTACCGCACAGAAGGGATGCATTACTCCACTCGTGTGAGTACTACCGCGTGACTTTGTACAACTGAGGTACCGTTTAAGTGAAAGTACTGGCAAGTAATTTTGAAAACATTAGGGGTTTTCATTTCACTGTTTTTGTAAATTTTTGCTCATTTATTTTGTCATTATTAGAGCATGTAACAAAACAATTCCTACTTTTTTGGACGCGTTGCCTTAGATTTTAGTAGCTCGAAAGTGATAAACTTATTTTTAATCACTGAATTACGTTCATTTAAGAAATTTTTCCTGTAGAAACTCTTGCACACAGTTTGAAACGTTTTACAGGATTCTCGCTTAGACATGTAAAAGAGAAACCAGAATAAATAAATTATTTGTAATACAGAGACGAGTGCGTAAAATTCCGGAATAAATTAATGTATTCAGGGAAAGACATTTTCGATAACTGAAGCAAGTAGAAATCTTTTTTCGAAAACTCTATACATGAGATATTACTACGTTGAAGGAATTTTTAGAGAAACACAGCTGGTGAGAATTTCACTGAGTGTTAATATAAGATTCTACGCGTGTTCAACAATTACTCGTAAACACAATTTTTAGCAGAAACTAAATATTTTTTGTAAAATTTTATAATGCTCATAGCACTGAATTCAGATGTACTGCTAAAAAAATTACAACCATCGAGAAAAAAAATTGTTCAAAATATTGAGGCAAAATAATCCATGGTAACCATTTTTTTGTACTCTATTAAAGCAAGGAATTATGAACACCGGATATCGATCTTGGGTAGTAGTTAATATACGACGCATATACAAAGGAAAAAAATATTTAACGATAATATTCAAACCGTTCAGGAGAACTTAATGTAAAATCTTAGCTACCTAATTTGTTGAATGAAATAAAATATATTTTTCCGTATGGGTATACACAGAGGAAATGTATTTACAAATATATGGTTGTAAAATAAAATAAACTTATACCTTTGTCATAAATTTTTACTATTTTCGTAGAAAAAGCAACAGAGACAAAAAGGAGGTTATGGAGGGGTGTTTCTTTTTATTTTCTTTCGATATGTTCGGAAAGAGGAGGCTCATTAATTTTAAGATTTTTCGAAATCATCCGATTAAAGTAAACAAGAAATACTGCGTGATTATTTTTCATCAGAAATTTTGGCATCAGTTGAGAGAGATTGTAGTAAACGTCTCAAAAGTTTAAATTGATAGTATTTCTACAATCTCTTATATTATTTTCTCTTGTTGGTCGTCGACTGTTGATTGTTTATAATTTATTATATTTCTAGTAGAAAAAGTAGGAGTTAGGCTGCATTTTTCATACCTATCATGCATTTTCTAGAGACATGTTAAGTGTAAATATCAATCGAAGCAATTTTTATTGTTGAATTAAAAAAGTTTATCAAAATAATTAGTAGAAACTTGAAATGATTTCTTTTATCATTTAATATCTTACAATTTAAAAATTGCTGTCTTCTGTGATATTTTTCAGGCTAACTGGGAATATATTAGATGCATGTTAAGGGCAAATCTCAGATAACAGCTATTTGAAAGATTACTACAGATAATTCAAAATAATTATCAGAATGCTCCATGAAACTTTAATCTTTTATTATTGTTCGAATTTGTAATATGTTGTTTTTTGTTATATGTTTTTACAATTATTCAGAAATATGTCAAGTTTGGACTGAAAGTTAAAGTTACGGTTCAAGAAATAAAGATATTAAAAATCAATATTAGAAACTCATAATAAGAGTTCGTCATTCATAATTTTTTAAAATTATAAACTGTTTTCTTTTAATATAACTTTTTAAATATTTGGAACACATTCAATTATATATAGTCTTTATCACACAAATGATCGTTGAACCTATTAGTCGAAGCTACGTTGATGTTTATATGCAATAACTGTTTTCTGAATTTCAGCTATATTAAACTTTAGCTTATGGGGCTCATTTTTCCGATTCCCTCATTAGAATGGGAAATTTCTCAACCCCCCCAACCTTTCGTAATGACCCTTAAGGGGGTTATATATATACACTGGTGTAAGAAATTAAGAGAATTTGCAGACTTGGTCGATTATCTCTAGAACTACTGTACCGATTTTAACGAAATTTGATATGTACATACATTGATAGAAATACAAAACAAATAACCATTCATTAACTGCAATACACACGCATGATCGTGCGTAACACTCGTTGGAGTCGGAAGGTATGAAACAGCGGTTGCAGAATAAACAAAAAAAATGGGTTAATAGATGGGTTAATAGGGGGTATGGTTTCCTCTTACAGATATACAGGTCTCGCAGCGTGATTTCATACTTCAAATAAGGCAGTTTATCATTTCCTGTGGCAATTGGTCCCACTCGTTCAGCAACGCTGTTTTCATTCCCTGTATGGTTCTCGGAGGGGGGTTGCGAGTTGCAATTGCCCTCCCCAGAGCATCCCGGACATGCTATATAGGGTTAAGGTCTGGAGATCTGGCTGGCCAATCCATCCGGCGAATATCCCCACTCTCTAGAAATTCGGCGACCAGAAGAGCTCTATGTGGCCTCGCGTTATCATCCATTAAAATGAACTGAGGGCCAACTGCACCCCTGAAAAGGCGAAAATAGGGCTCCAAGACCTCATCCCTATACCTCACACCAGTTACAGTGCCTCTTTCATAGGCATGGAGAGGTGTGCGGCCATCCAACATGATGCCTGCCCAGACCATTAAACCTCCTCCGCCATAATGGTCGATTTCGCGGACATTGGAGGGTAGGTAGCGGGTCCCTGGTTCTCTCCATATGAACGTACGGCGAGAATCGGTGTTTAGGCTGAACCGGGACTCATCAGTGAAGAGAACGGTCGCCCATTGGTCCATACTACAAACTCTATGCTCTCTGCACCATAAGTGGATTCTCATGTTCGTAGAAGTGAGCGGGACGCAAACAGCAGGTCTTCTTGCAAACACTCCTCTCTCATGAAGTCTTTTGGAAACAGTCACCCTTGATACACGGGTTCCTGGGGCTGCATACAAGTCACGAGAGAGCTGAGAATCTGTAGCACTCCTGTTACGCCTCGCTATAATCGACAAATGGCGATCTTCTCTGGCCATCGTGGCTGTTGGACGACCTTGCCCAGGCTTTCTCTCGATGGATCCGGTATCCTGGAACTGTTTCCATAAGTTACACACGACGCTGGGCGTTAAATGGAACTCTCTACGAATTTGGACTTGATATTGGCCTGCTTCTAGCCTCCCCACAATTCGCCACCTCATTTCATCATCTAAACGTTGGTGGTTACTCATGTTTACTGTTACAATTTGAAATTAACCGATTGCTGCAAAATAACACCATCTATTAACCGATTTTTTTGTTTATTCTGCAACCGCTGTTTCATACCTTCAGACTCCAACGAGTGTTAAGCACGATCATGCGTGTGTATTACAATTATTGAATATTTATTTGTTTTGTATTGTATAAATGTATGTAAATATCAAATTTCATTAAAATCGGTACAGTAGTTCTAGATAATGAACCAAGTCTGCAAATTCTCTTAATTTCATACACCAGTATATATATATATATATATATATATACACTGAAGTGCCACTGAATTAGGGATACCTACCTAGTAACGAGTTGGGCCTCCTCTGGCCTTGATAACGGCTGCCACACGACGAGGCATAGATTCAAAAAGTTTCTCCAAACGTTCCACGGGAATGGCTTGCCAAATATTGGATAAAGCTATCCATAATTCAGTAAGGTTCTTTGGTGCTGTGTGATGGCCTTTCACGCCTTGTTCCAAAACATCCCAAAGATGCTCAATAGGATTTAAGTCTGGGCTTCTAGGTGGCCAATTCATGACAGAGAAGTCAGAGGAATGCTGATCCAACCAGCCAGTAGCCAACCGGGACTTGTGAGAAGTACAGTGGTCTTGCTGGAAAACTCCATTACCGTGCGGATAACAGAACAGCATAAACGGATGGAGGTGATCACCCAGCAACACTACGTACCGAATTGCATTGACGGAGGTTGGTACACGCACCAAAGATCCCAAACTATGCCACGAAAAAACACCCCAGACCATGATTGAGCCACCATGCCCTTGTACAGTTCCAGCCAGGCACGCAGGATCCATGGCTTCGTGAGCCTGACGCCATATTCTCAGCCTCCCGTCGGCGTTAAGTAGTCGGAATCGAGACTCATCACTCCATGCTACTCGTTTCCCGTCCTCTACACTGTCCAGTCCTCTACACAGTCTCTGTGCTCTCTTGCCCAGGCAAGACGTGCAGCCCGATGGCGAGTATAGAGCAATGGTACTCTCGTAGGTCGACGGCTCCCGAAACCCATACGGTGAAGCGAGCGTTGCACAGTCCGTTTACTGACTGTACGACTGGCACCGTCACTAAACTGGGTGGTAATTTGAGCTAATGTTTGGCTTCGCTGGCTACGTACAATACGCCTGAGCCGTCTCTCACCACGCACTGTCAAGGCTATTTGTCCTTTGCAGTTTGCCCGATTGCTAGTTTTTTTTCCACCATCCATGTATTCTTGGTATACTCTTGAGACTGTCGACTTTGAAAATCCTAGCTGTCTGACGATTTCGGAAATTGAATGGCCCATGCGTCGCGCAACTACGATTTGTCCGCGATCGAAGGCGTCTAAATCAGGCAGTGTACCCATACTGGCAATTCCAACAACTAATTCAGAACAACCACTGTACGCGCTATATATGCAGTTACCACAGCGCCCTCACTTGCGCATACATGATGCGCAGCTCTACACAATTTGCATAGGCTTTGCTATCCCTAATTCAGTGGCACTTCAGTGTATATATATATATATTCATTCTTGGGCCCATATTCTTGGGATACATGCTATTCCAACCCGTAAGGAGAAGGTTAAGTAAAAACCAAAATATTTTGTTTTTCTATTTACCATAGAACAAAGCATATATGTAATAAAATGTTAATCACTTAAAATTTCAGAGCTGTGAGGCAGAAATTTATTTTTTATAAACAAATACTTAGTTATGAGAAAGCTAATTTATGTACGCTTTTGCGTGGAATGTAATAAAATGTTAATCACTTAAAATTTCAGAGCTGTGAGGAAGAATTTTTTTTATAAACAAATACTTAGTTATGAGAAAGCTAATTTATGCAGGTTTACGTGTAAAATATAATAAATATTTTAAATTCCAAGCAATCCCATTCACGATATATTTTATACTAAAATCCCTTGATATACAATTTAGCAAGACGTATTTGCACTTATAAATTGTTTTACAGATCATATTACTGTCTACTCTTTATGTCTTTACTTTGTATATTGAGTTTGGTGCAAATATGAGCTTTAAAGACAGATTTTTTTGTGTTCCTTTTTACCAGATAGAAACCCTGTTTTAGTTTTCAATAGAAAAAGGAAATTTTTTATATTATCGAAATGAAAGACGAAAACCAGAGGGAAACTTTTGTCCGTGGGTTTACATGAACTCAACGAATTCAGTGATACGATCACCTAACGGATAAGAAGCTGATTAAAAAGATTGTAATTAAGATGCAGAGAAGAAGTAAATCCATTTAATTGTCAAAATAAATAACCTCTATGATCCCTCCTAAAATGGTTTACATGAAAAAACAGTCTTTGATTATTTGTACTGGGGGTCATTCTGCATATAGATCAGCATATTTTCGTTACGTAAAAAATCTAAACAAAAGATCTTTGGAAGTGGAAACTCTTTCCCGTTAAGAGGTTTACTTCCGTCTGTGTTCCGAATGCGATAGGGCGTGTGCCCGAATTGTTTGCCTATGGTGAACAAGATGAATCGATCAAAAGATGGGTGTGATCTTGTGTCCTCAAATGCGCAGGACAGTTCAAATACGTGGAGATATATTTCTCAATTAACAATACCTGTTTGTACATGTATGAGCGTATACTCGTATACATGAGTGTCATTGGGTGATTTCTAGATCCGGTATTAACATAAATGAGGATAACTTTAACTGACTTGTCCGAATGACAACGAAGTTTTCAATTTTGTAGTTCATTCATTGATAGGAACACAGAGTTTCAGTTAAAAGGCTGTTTAATTGAGCCAGAGATGAAGCTTGCAATAATGAGTTATAAGAGGAACCCGAAACGATCTTGCCATGGATTAATGAGTAAACAGTCACCAAATCTGAACTGAATGTAGGAGAAATACTGGATTTTATTCTCCGACTAGCCAAGTAGCTTCTCCATTGTACATTTAAAATATTTTAAATTACGTGTGTTGAGAAATAAAGGGTTCTTCATTTCAGGCGTTCTATACTTCGATAAAAAGTCGCCGAGAGTTGTTCATTTATTTGTGCTTCTATAAATAAAGCTCGGAAAGCAGTTATGTTTAGGAAAAAAATATAGAATAAAATTATAGATTGGCTTATACAGATTGAAGAATTGGGTCACCATTCTACCAGGCAATAAACGTTTTTGAATGGGGAAAATGAGCTAAGCTTGAAAGTTCTGGTCAAAAAGACTTCTCAAAGAATCTATTATCTAAGCATAAATTCCGAAATATTTCTCTAATCTAAGTGTAATATAAAGAAATATGAATCTTAAAATATTCTGTATGCCTCTAGTGAAAATTTAACAAAATTATTTGAATTCTGTCCTCAAGTTTACATTTTGTGTGGGTTTAAAGTTAAAGACACATCTATTTCGCTGTAATGAAAGCCTGAAAAACATGAAACAAACTAATCAATTATTTTAAAATTTCTAACCTTGAATTCTGTCCTTAAATACACATTTTACATGGAAGTTATACACAGTTCTAGTTCATAGATGTTAAAAGATGGAAAAATATGAATTTTTTTTTATTATTTCATAAGAAAAGTTTGAAAAAAGAATACAAAATAAGTCGAATATTTCGCTAAACCTAGCATAAAAAGAAATAAATATATGAATGTTCAAAGAAAAAGGTTTCTTTTGTAGGATATACGCAATTCTTTTGATTCTAGTCCTCTTATCTGAGAATCCGTTGAAGTTAAAGCGACGAAGTTTATGGAAACGTCTAAAAGATGATAGCAGTTTTCTAAATGCATTAATGTAATTAAATGAAATAATTATTCTGCAGTCATTAGCTTAATACTTTTCATGCATAATATATTGTTGTCATATGTCCCGCGTAAAAAGAAATAACAAAGAATTCGTTTTAAGAAAGCCTCTAAATAGCTGTTAATTACTATTCTTTATAATCACTTTCTTAAAAAATAAGCTCCTCGATAAAATGGTTATATTAATTACAAAACCAGATGAACAGACCTAATAAAAGTATAATTTATGAGACCTCGTAAACCGCTAAGTGTTAATTTTGATATCCTTTGAATTTGTCTTCAAAGCTGCATTTTTTAATGATAGGGTAGGTGTCCCAAATATCGCCTACTCTAACCTGTTTTCTAACATTTCATCCACTTTTTAGTTTCTGATTAGGCTGGAAACTCAAAGAACATCCCTAAGAACTATTTCCTTTAATATCCTGAGATTAACCAGCTCCAAAATCAGTGCCAGTCTCAGTTATGTAGCTAAATTGGAAAAACTGAAATTTCCTGTGAACTCCAGAGCGGTTCCTAATATCGCCTACCTCTGTTCCTCTTACCGCCTTAGGCGAAATAAGGAGTACCTGTTAAAAGGTGTTGCTAGCAAAGTCTCTGTTTAATGCACTTTCAAATGGTATAAGCAAAATTAGAATTTGGATGCACCTACCTGGTCATTTACTGGATTCTGATTCTTTGGAGCCAAAGTTTACGAAGATAACAGCCAAAAACAACTTCAGACGCCATATAGTTTCTGTTGTCAGTGATAAGAGCGTTGTCGCTATCGCCGCTGTTAGTGCAAACCCAGAACTTAGAAGTTACTGCATTTTCTCATACATAGCGCGAATCATACTTTAGAAACACGAGTAGGCGATATTAGGCACAGGGGCCATATTTGGAACACCCACTCTATAGATTCTTTATCACCTATAAGACAGTTACGTCTGAGGGCATTTGCCCAGACATACCACGATTTTTATAGGCTACTTTATTACGGGAACCTCATATAATTGAACCATCATTGTTCCCCTGTGGGAACAGCACAGGAACGCCCATGACTAACCCTAGACAAACAATATACACATATGCCCTGTATAGTCTTTGCTGTGGTCTTTGCTAGAGTCTTTGCTGTGGTTGGGCACTAACCACCATACGACGAGGGTGTCCTGTGATATAAAACTTAGTAAAGCATTATAATACCCAAATATTAACATTCTCCGATTGGAAGAAGGGAGTGGGTGGCTTGTCATAATCGTCCTTGGCCCAACAGCACTCCCATTCTGGATTGTGGTATTACAGCGGGGTGAGTTAAACGGGCCATCGTGTTGTGCAATGCGGAAATACCTGCGGGGGCGCTATCAAACTGTTTGTTATCTGGGGCTACCTTTAGTTTGAGAGCATTTGCAGCCATTCCGGTTTCAAATTAACTGTTAATATTTGTTTGTAGAAAAGAAATGCATAAAACTATTTTCATGTCTATCTTGTCAGAAACTATTTGTATCCCTTGTCAGTAGCTATTCTTAATAATGGCATGAGTATGTTACATTATGCAAAAAATTTAATAATTCATTAAAACCTTCCACTAAAAGGGGAAAACACTTTAAAAAAAGTTAAACGTCGGTTTTTCCAGAAATCTTAGTTAAAAAACATAGATGTTTTCTGTATGAAATAATAATGACGTAAATCATCTCCTGTTTTACAGTTCGACAGCTTCTGCAGCCATTCCCGTTTCAAATTAACCGTAAATACTTCTAAGAAGTAAAGAGTGCACACAGCTTTCGTGTCTTTCTAAAAAAAGTAACCTAAAAAAAGGTAAGAAGTCGATATTTCTACAAATCATATCTAAAAACGTATAGCTGTATTGTATACAGCATAATAATGATGTATTAACTTCTTTTCTAGGATATACACCATTATTCGGATTCTAGTCCAGAGTAAGACCAAGATCTAGACCAAGAAGTTGCTGTTAAAGATCAACATATGGAAATTTTTTTTAAACATTAATTGAAATTTTTTTTGTATCGTTGCAATTAAAAAAACTAATTAATCTGAAGTCCTAAGCACTAAGCATTTCAAGCCTAACCTTTTGTCGTCGCAAGTTTTGAGAAAAAAATGATTGAAAAATGTATTTTGAGAGAAGCTACGCATAATTTTGATCTCGATCTTTAATCATTGTGGTGTTACATTGACTTTTCTGTTACCCTATTTCAAAGTGAAATTGTAACAAAATTCAATTAAATTTAGTAAGATAGAAAACAAACTTTTTTTCGAGGAAAATCGTAGTTTTCTTTCATCTATACAAATAAAAAATAATAATTTTGTTATTATCTAAATACTTCTTCTACTAGTCCCTTTATTTATGGCATTTGTTATTGGAATCTCTAGCTTTAAGTGTCAAGTTTTCCGAACACCATGAGAAGCGAACTCAACGGGGAGCGCGAAATTTAGTGCTAATACAAAATTCCTCATTAGCGGCTCTTATTTCCAGCTTTACATTTTACAGAGTTCTTGGTAAAAATAAGATAAAACCAGAATTTCGCCGTTTAGGAGGAAATCAGGGGAAAATGATATCTCGCTTACTCAGAGAAGCCAAGAAATTTTATTCTTATTCGTGATCCATTCCAAGTACAGGGTGATTATAATTAAAGTTTAAGTTTCAAAACGCTATAAAAAAAGAACGACTGATGAGAATGACGTCAAATTTGAACGGCATGTTATTGAAGAAGGCGGAAAGCATATGGCAGAAGAAAAAATTTAGCTTCAAATTTTAGCAACAGATGGCGCTGTAAGTGGCAGAACCACGACGAGAAATGAGAGATGATTCGTGAAACAACGGCTAAGGTGTAAGTTACACATTAAAACGCATTGACAAATTAGAATTGTTGAGCAATTTTATTTGCATGACTGTACATATGAGGCGATGAAATTCAAAGTGGCGTAAGTCAGTAAGTCAAGTGGTGTAAGTCAAAAGCGTTTTACTGCAAAATCTACATAAAATTCCACTAAAAATTGAACAATTATAATTCATTATAATTATTATAATATTGCAAATAATAATTATCAGAAATTCCATTGATAAATTGAACATGGAGATTACATTTCTGCCCTCAAATAGAAAAAGTTGAAAATATGACTTACACCACTTTGCCTTTCACTGCCTCATATCACATCGAAAGGGAGAAATCGGTTTCAAGAGTTTTGCGGCGACATACCGCATAAGAACCATTCATCAAAGAAGTTCGGAAATGTCACGAGACTGGCGCAAAACATGTTCAATATGGTGTCCACCGTTGTGTGCAACAAGTTGAAAGCGACAAACAGCATGTTCCACAACGGATCGCAGTGTCTCCGGGGTGATGTTCAGAATGTGTTGCGAAATGCGTGCCTTTAATTCCGCTAAATTTGCAATTGGAGCACGGAACACAACATCTTTGAGATAACCGCACAGCCAGAAGTCACACGGAGTAAGATCATGTGATCGGGACGGCCAGGCTGTAGGAAAATGACGGCTGATAATTCGAGCATTTCCGAAATGGCGCCTCAGCAGCTGCTTCACGGGATGTGCAATGTGCGGAGGAGTGCCATCTTGCATAAAAATCATTTCATCCACACATCCACGCTGTTGCAGAGCTGGAATGACGTGGTTGCGCAAAAGAGACGCATAGCGCTGACCAGTGACGGTAGCGGTAACAGGACCGGAAGCACCCGTCTGCTCGAAAAAATATGGCTGTAGGATGAATGATGCCGTAAAGCCGCACCACACCGTGACCTTTTCAGGATGAAGTGGTACGGGGTGCGTTGCCAGTGAATTTTCTGTTGCCCATATTCGAGAATTCTGGGTACTGACGTACCCTGTCAGATGGAAATGGGCTTCATCTGTCCACAAAATTTTCCACGGTCATTCATTATCCACTTCCATGCGACCAAGAAATTCTAAGTAAACGTCTCCCTTGCTGGCAGGTCAGACGGAAGCAACTCCTGCACATGGCCAATTTTGTACGGACAACATTGCAGGATGTTTCGTACAATTTTAAGCACCGTACAGGCCTGTCCAATGTTCGGGCCATTCCTCGTGCACTGCACGGTTGCACACCACCGGCCGACCCCTCCTGTAATGCTGTGGCCACTTCTTCAACTACCGTCGAATGCACTCGTTTTCTCCCTCTACCAGATTGCACATCAAACGAACCTGTCGTTTCGAATTTTTGCATCATTTTCTTGAGACCCACGACACTCATTGGACCAACGCCTTCTTTTATACCCTTCAGTGGCCTGAACTTTTGCAGAGCTACTCTTGCAAAATCATCGTTCTTGTAATACAGCTTTACCAGCAGAGCGCGGTCCTGCAGTGAGACACCCATGGCGAACGTCTGAGACGCGAAATGAGGAACAGCCGTGTACCTGGAGGTTTTATAACACTGAAATGTGTCGTGCGCATTACAGGTTTCGTCGCATTTACATCTTCTCATGTCTTCTCGTCGTGCACATTTACATCATCTGCCGCTTACAGCGCCATCTTTTGCTAACTTTTGAAACTAATTTTTTTTCTGCCATACGCTTTCCGCCTTCTTCAATAACATGCCGTTCAAATTTGACGTCATTCTCATCAGTGGTTCTTTTTTTATAGAGTTTTGAAACTTAAACTTTAATTATAATCACCCTGTATATTGTTCTACTTTCACTATGATTTCAAAAGCATATTTTCCTAATGTTTCGTAGTTTAATTTTCTATTAATTTTGAGTTGAGGTAATATCTTAACTCAGTACTGATTGTCTTGAATTGGTTGAATTTTGTGTAAAATGTTAAAGGAATTCTTTTGTTGTTATAAAAAACACATTTATTTTGTAGCAAATGAACATGGTTTGGAAGAAATATGTTCTCATAATACAGTGTAATGACAGTCTGTTATGATCAGGATTCTCACGTGGGTCTTGTAACGTATTCCTGCGATTTGTGTCAAAAGCAGACACTTAGGTAGCGTCACAGGTTACGTGCAAGGTAGACAGCTTACTAAAATAGAGACTTTTAAGATCATGAGGATTTCAGTTTTATTTAATAAACACGGTTAGGCCGCGATCTCGAATAATATATATATACAAACAGTCCATAGAAGTTGGAGTAGAAAACGTGGATTGTCTCTCAAGGATGGAGCACACTGTCGCTAAAACGAGGTGACGAACCGCTGGTCAGGTCACAGAAAAAAAAGGGCCCGCACTCGTCCACTGGAAACTAGCAGCTTCTCTGAAATAACACAATTGGGGAGATCAAGTTCCGATCGGTTCCCCGACCTTTCTCGGTGAAAAAGGGTCTTCTCACGTAGAGGGCAGAGCCTCACAAAAAAAACAAGTCACTTAAAAGTGCGTGGAGCTAGGAGATCAGGTATCACCCCTAAGCTCTCTAAGGAAAAACTCTCCGCACCAAAAACTCCGGTCTTCAAGCCCTCGTCGGCTTCTTTTAAAAACTTGATCCCTGGCGGAATTCTTTCTAGCCTCCTCTCTATAGCTCGCTCCGGATAGGCTGAGCGTCTAGCCGTGCGCAAAAACGATGCCGATTATTACATCTTCATTGCCCGCTGACTCATTAGCGAACTCGTTTCAGGGCGTAAACTGTCATTGTCGGCCACTGTCAAAATATGGCGCCAGACTGTCTCCTCTTTTCATCCCAGGAATGCGTCCCGAAGAGGTGCCTATTGTGGTCCTCTTCCACCCGCGGGGTCTGCCATTCTTTAGCATCGGCTCACGGCTAGCGGCGATTTTAATGGTGTTCCTACTCGCCTCGAGGGGGGGGAATTGCCACAGCCCCTCCCCCCTTTGAAGAGATTTTGCGGTTCTGCAAAATCTGAAAATCAAGGGTTAGGTACAGGTATCTTACTTGTATTCCATCTCCAGAGGCATTCCTAACAATTTTAATTTATGCATCAACTTCTAGGTTAAGTTTACTATTCATGTTACACTTAATTTACAATAAAAAAAAATTTTACACTAACACAATACCTCAATTAAAACATTAAATGTCATTTATATTTACAGAAACACAAAAAAAACATTCATATTTACAACACTATCTTAGGTTTAGAGGTTCAAACTAAAAAGAAAACTTTATCTTATCACAATTTCTTAATTTAAAACAATACAATTAATTCCAATTACAATACGAAAAAAATGAAAAATGTTTCAATTCAATTTATTTTTAAATCAGTCTGCTCTACTGAGACAGTCTGCGTGTTTATTTTGTGACCCTGGCCTATGAACAATCTTATAATTAAATGGTTGCATAGCTAGAGACCACCTCATAAGCCTATGGTTGTTACCGGCATTATTTTTCTCTATTCGCTGACACGGGTCGCAAGATTTTACGAACATCTCCGCGTCTTTGGTGCACTGGGGCCAATAATAATAACGCAATAGCTCCTTTTTCGTTCTGAGGACCCCCATATGTCCCCGTAATCCCTCGTGAGTCAAAATTAAGATTCTGGCTCGGAGACATTTAGGAATGACTAACTGCCTCCGTTCTTTGCCTCTGTGATCCGTGGATCTTCTAAATAACAGCCCTTTTTCAACCAAATATTCAGTTGTGGTTTTATGTTTAACCCTATTCCAGAGGGGCTTTAGTTCTTTACACCTCTCTTGCTTTTTTCGGAAAATTTCTGAGCTTACACCCGCTAAATCCATTTCTGCGCTCCCTTCTCCCGGGGGCAGTACTAATTCGCTCTCGACCTGGACCGTTCCCTCTTCACTCTGATCAGTTTCGGTTTCAGCTCCTACGGCAGGAATTGAATTTTCTAGTTTTTCTCCTCGACTTACTATGGCTAGCGACCGGTTTCGCGTAACGATGGCGTTCACGGACTGGGGTTCGCTTTTGAGCCTCTCTACAAGTTCCTGGGTATAATTTCCCATTAAGTAATGGTTCATTCCCACTGACTTTCCTACCACTGCTGCTTTCGTGAGCAGATCCCCATATTTCTCACTTTCTATTCGCACTCTAGCGACCGGTAAACTCCGCAATTCATTTTCTAAGGCTGTGCGGACCCATACCCTTTCTCCGGTAAAATCTGAGGCGTTTATTAATTTAATAGGGGCTAGATCAAAACTCGAACCACTGTCCCTGAGAATGGTGGTCTCGATACCGTTTATTTTTGCCTTACTTAAGTATGGCTTGAACACTGGTTCAAAGATCTCCGCAGTAGCTACACTGTTTACACGCTCGGCAGTTTGCCTGTGTAATTCGGGGCACTGAGGTCTCAGATGATCGGTCGACCCACACTGATAACAAGCCGGGGGCTTACGTTTTTCGAACTCGCGTGTGCGCCAGTTATTCCCACCAGATCCTTGGCTCCTCCCGTTAAAAGAGTTAGACCTTTCCCAGTCTCCCTTTTTATCCTCATTTATCTCCTCGGCGATTTTGGGTTTCTCCGCCGCCTTTTTCTCTGGTGGTTTTAAATTAAGGGGTTTTCTGATAGTGCGCCTTGTCGCTTCATATTCGTCCAATTTTTTCACTAAGATGTGAGGGTCCACTATAGCTCCCCATTCATCCAAAAAATGTTCTCGGATTTCCGCCGGGACGCGTTTTTTAATCTGGTCTGCAACCATGAGATTCTTAAGGGCTTCAAAATCTTTTACACTTACCCCTTCAAGCCATCCCTCTAAATAATTTCTCAGCTCGAAAATTAAATCTTTCCATAGGGCACCTGGCCGCCTCTGGTGTTGATTTAGTTTAACTCTAAAAGTCTCCGGACTTAACTTAAAACGGCTCAGAAGTAATTTCTTTACCTGATCGTAATCATCTGCTACCTCAACGGGTTCGCGAATAATTATTTCAGCGATCTCCGTGGGTAATAATGAAAGCAAATGCATCATTCGTTCCCCGTCTTCAACCTGAGCCTTGCGGGCCTGACGTTCGAAAAGAGTTAGGAAGAGCGAAATGTCCGACTTATCCGGATCATATTTCTGCATTAGGGTTTTGAAATTTCGTACGGGCCTAGCGCTCTCATTCTGGGACGAAGCTACGCTGGCGGTTTCGGCTGCATGAGTCAACCGCAACCTTTCCAGTTCAAATTCTCTTTGTCTAGCTTCGCGTTCTAATTCTAAGTGTCTAAACTCGGTTTTTTCGCGCTCTTCTTTAATGATTTTTATTTGAGCCCTAACACTCTCTTCATCATACCTTGCACTGGCCAAAATTCTGTCGTATAGGTCACATTTCCTATCGTGATCCTCGAAATCAATCCCTAGATCATCTGAAAGAACCTGGAGATCTTCCTTCTTATAAGTCATTAAAAATGCCATTTTTCCTATCTCAATATAACCCAATTACACTAGTCCAAAACCAATTCTCCAAAATAATACACTCTAATACGATACGTTAATAAAGAATAATAAAAATGCACTTTTCTTAATTTCTAGCACAAATACACTTAATACTCAAAACACAATATGCAATCTCGGTTCAATAACATGTTATACAATTCTACTCAGAAAAAATTTCATCTAATACATTTCCCCACAATAACATACATACACTTGCAAAAAATTCTATGTTTTCAATAGATACACTTTACTAAATTTTGTAACACTTCGCGACTTGTTCATAAACCAGATCACAAAACCACAAGTCTCGAATTTCTCGGACTCAAAATAAAATATACTTAACTAGCTGATGCTCAAACGTTTCTCGAATTTCTCGAGTTATCTTAACTAAGGAGTTAATTATAAAAAACACAAATATTCTGTCGACTTTCTCGACGGGTAATTAACTTAAGAGTTAATATTAAAACACACAAATATTCTGTCGACTTTCTCGACGGGTAATTAACTTAAGAGTTAATATTTAAAACACGCAAATATTCTGTCGACTTTCTCGACGGGTAATTAACTTAAGAGTTAATAATTAAAAAACACAAATATTCTGTCGACTTTCTCGACGGGTAATTAACTTAAGAGTTAATATTTAAAAAACACTTCAAATACACATTTGCCTCTAGAGAATGAAAAAACAAGTACCTGTCCTCGAAGCTTGCTTCTCTAATCGGGGATGTTGGCTTTCTTGGCTCAGTAGGAATGGCTCCACACTAGTCACAGTTTTTATGCACTCTTGAAAGTTCAAACTATCGTACGCGCACACACTCACAGTCTTGTAAAATCACTCTCTAAAGCTGGATTCATCCGTTGCTGCCACCATTCTTCTATTATTAGTATAGCTGTAACGTATTCCTGCGATTTGTGTCAAAAGCAGACACTTAGGTAGCGTCACAGGTTACGTGCAAGGTAGACAGCTTACTAAAATAGAGACTTTTAAGATCATGAGGATTTCAGTTTTATTTAATAAACACGGTTAGGCCGCGATCTCGAATAATATATATATACAAACAGTCCATAGAAGTTGGAGTAGAAAACGTGGATTGTCTCTCAAGGATGGAGCACACTGTCGCTAAAACGAGGTGACGAACCGCTGGTCAGGTCACAGAAAAAAAAGGGCCCGCACTCGTCCACTGGAAACTAGCAGCTTCTCTGAAATAACACAATTGGGGAGATCAAGTTCCGATCGGTTCCCCCGACCTTTCTCGGTGAAAAAGGGTCTTCTCACGTAGAGGGCAGAGCCTCACAAAAAAAACAAGTCACTTAAAAGTGCGTGGAGCTAGGAGATCAGGTATCACCCCTAAGCTCTCTAAGGAAAAACTCTCCGCACCAAAAACTCCGGTCTTCAAGCCCTCGTCGGCTTCTTTTAAAAACTTGATCCCTGGCGGAATTCTTTCTAGCCTCCTCTCTATAGCTCGCTCCGGATAGGCTGAGCGTCTAGCCGTGCGCAAAAACGATGCCGATTATTACATCTTCATTGCCCGCTGACTCATTAGCGAACTCGTTTCAGAGCGTAAACTGTCATTGTCGGCCACTGTCAAAATATGGCGCCAGACTGTCTCCTCTTTTCATCCCAGGAATGCGTCCCGAAGAGGTGCCTATTGTGGTCCTCTTCCACCCGCGGGGTCTGCCATTCTTTAGCATCGGCTCACGGCTAGCGGCGATTTTAATGGTGTTCCTACTCGCCTCGAGGGGGGGAAATTGCCACAGTCTCTAACGTCCATGTTGGAGAACTATTTGAACAACTTCTTTTCTGAGCCAACGATGCAACGGATGTTAGCCTGTTCATATTATTTTTTCCTTCATTGGATTGTTTATTATTTTACAATCACGAAAATCTACCACAGGATTATCCATTACCGATTATTTTAATGGTACAACTCCACTGTAATGATTATTTCAAGTACTGGACTTGAATTCTTCTATCTTAACATCGAGTCTGTATTTTCCCAACTGGAACTTCCCAGCCAAGTGAAAAACTCAGGCTTTTCCGTTTTTTTCCTTCGACAAATAACCTAACACTATTTAGCACTGCAAACAAACGACATAGTTAAGGTTACACACCGGATATGATTAATTGGAATTATATTTAATTTTGTCTTCAAATGCTGCACGTCAGGACACATAATGATTGAATACTTGGAAATACATAAGAAAAATTGTTGCATTAAAATTAATTAGGAAGAAAAAATTAAATAAATGAATGAGAAACTGACTATTCACAAAACATTAATTTTAAAGGGAAACTTCTATGTGGCGGCCAGCAATGGTTCCGAAAAAAAATGGCTGTTTTGAGGGGTGGCCGTCGTACAGAGGTTTCTTCCATAACATTAGCTCTATGGAGTCTTTGATCGGTTCTGAACAAAATATGGCCTTTTAGAGGGGTGGCCGTCAAATAGGGGTAGCCGGCTAGAGAAGTTTCACTGTCCTTCTGTTTGAATTTTAGTACACCTACTTTATTTCAGGTATCCCCGAATAAGGCTTGGTCATTTCGGTGTCGTCCCCCTCACAGGGAGCAATGCTGGCTCACGTAAATGGTGCTCCCATAATAAAGTTGCCAGCAAAACTTCGCGGGTATTCAAGGGTCAATGTCAGAGGAGTACCTACCGTCAGAGATAAGTGCCTGCCGCATAGAAAAAAAACTTAATTTTAGATTGATTTAAAAACGAAAATGTTTTAAAATTGTTCGAATGATGGAAGATTTAGTAATGTCGTGAGTATCATATTTTACTACGCATTGGACTACAGGTAAGAAAATTTTTTACTTGTTTCCAAATGTGAGTCAACTGCGTAAATCATTACTCCAGCACCATCATGAAACTTTATGAAATTACTTACTTTCGTAACTTAAGTTGCGATTTGGTCTGTGTCAGATTTACTGCGAGTAAAGGATTTTAATGCCCATTAAAATGTGTCAGCTGTGCTTCAACTTTATTTATTGTAATGTTGTATTTGTTCAATACGGTGGTTACCTTCTGCCCCATGATGTAACATTATGAAAGTAGATTACTCGCAGAGTTTAAAATTAATTTTAATTAGTCTGTCAATTTTGCTGGAAGTCAGGGATTTCAATGCTCATTAAAACGTGTTCAATGCCACGTTCCGATGACATTTAGCGTAACATATGAGTACATATAAAAATATTACTCGTATGAGTTTGTGCTTATTTCTCAAATGAAACTAGCCAAGCCGATCTGAAGAAGAATCTCCACAGGCATAACTATGACTCAATATGGTTACGATATAAACAAGCTAACCAATACAAAAGATTCCCGAAGTTTAATGACAATATTCACAACAATTAGGTTACTTTTGCGGGATAAATTTTCCTATTCGGTTCATAGAATAGGATGGAGAAAAAAAATGAGCTATCTGACAAGTTCATTAAACATAGATCATAGGATACCAGAGGGAAAGTATTTGGTTTTCAGGAACAAATCCGAAAGGATTACATCACGTTGTCCTTTGTCAAGTGGTTAAGGCATCAGACTGCCACGAGTTTGAATCTGGGATAAGGAATGAATGTAAAGTTGGGTGTTAAACTCACTTTCCCACCTGAAACAGCCCCATCTCGAAAGAAGCTGCAACCCTTCCTGTCCATCGATGTCATTGTCACTCAATACAGAATTTTTTATGTGTGCATTTCATGTCATATCGTTCGACATCATGTCTGTTTCATGTCATCGGATTGACGTCTCGTAGTCCTACAAATGCTACAAATGCTACCAATGCTACCAGGTTACCATACTACCAAGGACATACGACAACAACGACTAACGGCAGGATTGATGAAATACTCAGGTATAATGCCTTCTAAGCAAGAGTTTCAGTAGCAAAATGCATCTGCAGCATATTCATTACCTCCTTTTCGGCCCTTTGGTTCCATACTCATTTACGTTAACTAGCAAAATTTTTGCGTATAGATTATAAATGCAGAAGAACTCATAAATAAAAGCGTCACCTCGTCCATGACTGCTGTTGAATATGCTAGCGATGCATACCACTCCTAAGATAATTTATTTTTCTTAATCATGAGGTTTACTTAAAGAGTACGTCACACTATCGAAAAGATACGTTCATTATTTTCATTGTGAGAGAGTTAGGCTCAGAAATTAGTCCATTACCTGTAAAACTATGTATTTACTCGTTTATGAATTCATATCCGCAGTGTATTTATCTGGAACTCACATTTAAAATACAAATTTTATGACTGTAGGGGGCAGGGTTTTATTGCAACAACTCGTGACAAATAAATTACTTGATTTCTGGAAAATGAGTTTTCTCGACTGCTTAGTGTAATAAGTTTAAACCATAAGCAATATAATTTTTTAATTCATGTCTATAACCTTATTACCGTGTTTTTATTAACTTGCTTTCTTGTTTGTGTGTTTGTTTGCGTGTGTGTTTGTCCAGTACAAATCTTGCAATCGATTTTTAACTAACTTCCCGACTAGCTAGACATTTGAAACTTTTAGAATACCTCAGAACACGATGACAATGCATTTTTAAAATATTTTTAGCCATCTTTAAGCAGAATTAAATTAATTTTCAGTTATTTTCAGTTAATTTTGTTTTGTAGACTGGTGCAGCCATCTATTGGCCGGAAAGGGAACGAAAAGTTAAATGCAAGTTAACTTCCAATTAACTTTATTTTCTTTCAAGTTGATGGGATAATTCATCAAAAAAATTTTAAAAAGTATTTATTAATACATAGAGTTGTCAAGTTTATATGATTCAACAGAAAATTTAAAAACATGGTATATAAAAAGTTCTTTTTATGTTGTAATTATTTTAATTCACAAAGTTATGAAATTTAAGTAAATGCACTCAAAATTTTGTTTAGTTAAACGCAATAAGAGTTAACTTGTAAGTTAACTCTTACTTCATGGTCTAAACTTGCAAGTTTAGACCATGATTACATCACAGTATACAGAGTAATGTGCATAAAAAAAGACTGTCTATGTTATACAAAATTGTTTAATTAAAATAACACCAATTAATATATTGCGTGCTCCACAACAGAAAAGAATTCCCCTCGCGTATCTGTGTTATTTTCTTACGTGTCCCCGATTTAGAAAAGGGCGTGTGCCGCAGAATTATTTGCTTTGGTCAAACAAGATGAACGGTGAACAGGTGGTCAAATGGGTGTGTTTGATGCAGAGCCTGATAAGCTCGGAATAGGTCACATCCCAGAGGATTCACTTCGCACCGTGTAATTACGGACATATCCATACTTGATGATCCGAGTGTCAATTGGTGTTTTACTTGCTCGCCACAAACATGAACAGCGCAGTTTGTTCGATGCGCTGTGTGGATAAATGGATATTTAAAGATAATGCGATAATGGGTATTCATAGAGTTTGTCTGAACACGGGAGAATGCTATTATTATCTGCACATGCATATTTCTGGTACGTCGTTGTTATTTATGGATGGAAAAATTTGGACTTTTAATTTAAATATTATTGTAATAAGTATTAAACATTTGATTTCCAATTTATCTATCTTTATCGAATTCTAAGCAGATTTGAAATAAATCTTGCAGGCATTTTATAAATGCTTTGTGTTTATAACGGGTTTTTTTTCAAAGCTAAAACTTGATTGATGAAAATATGACAACAAATTGTGGACTTTCAATAAACATCTCCGACATAAATATGTTACAATGAACATTTATCATTTATTATGCTTAAATGTGTCCCACCATGATTGATTTTCTACCCCAAAACCTTAAGTAAGCTCGAGGAACTGAAACAATTAACTGTTATTTTCATTCACTCGCTATATACGTATGTAAGATATGTTGTCATTTATGGTCTGCTAACTCGAATATGCCAACAAAAGAATAAGAAGTACATATAAGGGGTAAATGGATTTAGTTAAGAAAATAACCGAACTGTTAACACTTCATTCTCCACCGGAGAAATCATTATCTCATAATAAAGATATGTAAACAAAGAATGGAGATGGATCTCAAATAGTGAGGGATTTACTCAACCTAAAATATTTTTTTTCCTATTAGGTCTCCTATTGATTATTTATGCACAATCGCTTATTTTATGAACTAAAAGTGCCCTATGCATCGAAATACACAAACAAGGATTTTAATAATCGAGCGTGATATAAATATTAATTTGTATTTTATCTCATATGTACCTTATTGTGATAGACTTTCTTTTCTGAACTCTTCAATAAGCATAGGCTTCTGAAACAATTATCTGCAATACACTGTCAATCGTCATATGTCTAATAGATTATTTCATTCAAATATTGCTGACTTAATCAGATTAACAAGAAACTGTACACACAAATGTTGTATAAATAAACAAATTATTTATACATCATTGCATATTGTGATAGCCCCTTTTTATTACAGTTTTTATAGAAGTATGTAGTTAGTTTCTTTTTTGTTTGTGAGAAAGATTTGTATTCGCGAAACCTAGTTAATTACCAATGCCAAGT
The DNA here is from genome assembly GCA_907164885.2 of Dolomedes plantarius. Lineage (NCBI taxonomy): Eukaryota > Metazoa > Arthropoda > Arachnida > Araneae > Dolomedidae > Dolomedes > Dolomedes plantarius. Next base: position 68,731,875 of record OU015492.1, read on the forward strand.
TCCCCATTGGTTTTAGTCAGGACTTAATAAAAGTTGTATTTCGTACGATCGTAGGTGTTTCGTAGGCGATTTCATTTCGCAGAAGTTCCCCAATGTGAAAGTTCAGAAGTGTGTGCGTTAATTCCATGTTTAACAAGATATTGTAAGTATTTTATTTCTACAACGTGTGCAATGTACTTGTGGGCAAATCTGTCGACTAAATCGCATTGTCCTTTATCCTGTTAAAAATGTTTTCAAATCCTCCAAAATAAGATTCAAACATGTAATCACATCTCAGTTTGCAGTGCCACGTGAATCATCACAATCACATGGCAGTTCTTTACTTCAGGTTTTTACATGAAGTGAAACTGAGTGAAATCGAAAAATGTCACTACAACATCTCCATACTTTATTAACCGGATTTTTATCCCCAAAGAAAATATTTAAAAAGATTGGAATCTTTTGGAGTAGTCTGACGTGCTTTTGCCATACATCTTAAAATCTTTGATTACTCAATTCATCATACGGAGTACATTAAGTTTTAAAAGGAGATAAATGACGAGTTGGAGGGATTTTCGAAGAAAAACGGTCTTGCTACAGTGAGAGGAAATATTAAATATTCTATTCGCACCGTTCTTTTTCTTTTATTTTTGTAATTTACAGATTCAGTAAAAGTTGTGTTCAAGTAGACGGGACTAACATAATTTCTTTCACAAATTAAAAATATTTTTGCATTCAGATGCTGCAGAATTTCGTGATGCATTTTCATAAAATTGGTTGAGATATGTATGCATGCTGTTACAAAACTATATGCAAATGGAATGAATGTTCAGAAAATATTAAGTCAGATATTCGATGTTTTCTGAAATACATATATGTACTACTTCTTTCTGGTTGATTTAGTAAGACTAAGGAAACAAATTGAGATTTTACTTTTCATGAGTGCATTCTCAATACTTTCAGTGCATTTTCTTAATGAAATTGAGAGGTTAGGAGAAACTCTATAAATAATACACGTGACGGAGCTATCTTAACAGAGTCTCAAAGATAAGTGGATTATTTTGCCTACTTCTGATAATTCAATCAGAGTTCCTTTGAAGAATGCATGAAAGAATCCGATTTAAAAATAAAAGGAGAATTATCATGGAAAACTAGTTTGCTTCACTTTGACGTTTTTCTAAGCTGGAAAATTTACCGTCCGGGGCATCAGTTTTTGAGTTCAAGATATTTTTGAACATGTTAATCTAGTGATAGTTTTGCAACTCTTTACTGGTAGGAATCCAGTTTCACTACTCCTGAGTAAACATAAAAAATTACCGAGGGAGCCAAGTGGTAGCGAATCGGCTTTCTGCGCTAAGAGTGCCCGGTTCGAATCCCGGCAAGCGCCATTAAATGCCTCCGTGTCTAGGCAATATATGGGCACGTTAAATCCGTAGGCCGTAAAGTCGCTTTATGAGGTCAGAGAGGATGAGAGAGGGTAGCATCTCCTGGATGTTGCCCCTTGGGATGCACGGTCAAAATTGAGGTGGGACCTAAAATGGACACCTTCCTTTGTGGTGCTTTTGTAAACCTCAGCCGCCCTTGTCAACCCATATTGACCAGGTGTGGAACTTCCGGACAGTGGCCACTAGCAACAACAACAAATATAAAAAATACATTATTATTCTTTTATATATTGCACTTCAGTGTTATACACTAGTATAGGGTTCTGAACCATCGGTCATTATTATTAATTACAAGTATTTTTCCTTGAAGGTATGATACATGGGAGATCAAATTGACATTCATGGCAATGAGATGATGGGTTTGAGTTATTACTGGAAGAATAATGGGATAAAAAATGTTTAGCAATACTTACAATATTCAGTAATACTTACAATATCTTGTTAAACAGGGAATTAATGCACACACTTTTGAAATTTCACATTGGGGAACTTCTGCGAAATAAAATCGCCAAGTACGAAATCCAACTTTGATTAAATCCTTACTAAAACCAATAGAAAACTTGGCGTTGGTAATTAACTAGATTTCGTGAATACAAATCTTTCTCATAAGCAACAAAGAAACTAACAACATAATTTTATAAAAACTGTAATAAAAAGGAACTACCACAGTACGCAATGATGTATAAATAATTTGTTTATTTACACAACATTTGTGTAATAAATTTTTGTCTGTGGAGATATCAGACCATGTTATTCGGTTGAGTGATACTAAAGAGAGCTCATAAGGAAAGACTGTTTGTTGTATTTAAATGCACAACAAGTCATAAAAATAGTGCTAATTCAAAATCAAATAATTGAAAACTGCTTTGGAATTTACACTGCTGGCCACCCAAATTGCAACACCAAGAAAGACAAAAAATATCACAACAAAATTTATTTTGTAGATAATATGTTGACCAAGTATCAAATGATTAAATTTATAGACTTCTGTGAAGTGTGGTTCCTGCCAAAATCAGTAGCCAGAGTAGCCGCCATTGTTGGAGATCACCGCTGCCACACGCCTCGGCATTGATTCAAAGAGACTTTGGATGAGTTCTTGGGGTACAACAGACCAAGCAGCTTCCACACGTTGCCAAAGTTGATCTGCTGTGGCAGCTGGGGATGGAATCTGGGTCAATCGTAGAGCAACCATGACCCACATGTTTTCTATCGGCGAAAGATCCGGAGAGCGAGGTGGCCAGGGAAGCAATTCAATCTGGCGATTGACGAAGAACCGTTGGACAATGCGTGCCACGTGTGGTCGCGCATTATCCTGTTGAAATATGGCTGTGGGCAAGCCCTGAAGATAAGGAAGGACAACTGGTTCCAACACCTCGGAAATATAGCGCTGGCTGTTTAAAGTACCGGCAATGCGTACTAGAGGTGTGCGAGAGTGATATCCAATACCGCCCCATACCATAATACCCGGTGCAGGACCAGTGTGGTGGTGCATAACGCAGCTGTTCAGCATCCTCTCTTCACGGTGTCTCCAGACTCGAATGCGACCATCGTGGTATTGCAGACAGAAGCGTGACTCGTCAGTAAAGACAATTTCATTCCATTCTGCCGTCTACATCCATCTGTCATCGCACCATTGGCGGCGGAGACGTCTGTGGTTCTGCGTCAAGGGTAGACAAAGCAATGGACGTCTTGCGGACAGACCACTCTGCTGTAAACGGCGTCGAATGGTACGCGCAGACACTGGATATATGCGTTACAGACTGCATGTGCTGTGCTATGGTTCGTGATGTGACTGAGCGATCCGTCACTGACATGCGCACAATTTGCCCGTCATCACGTGAAGTGGTGCGCTGAGGTGGATGCGATCGAACACGCCGGTCCGTCGTACCCTCTTGCATCCAACGATCACATATCCGCATTACAGTTGTTTGGTTTCGTCCAACACGACTACCGATTTCCCTGAAAGAAAATCCACAATCTCGGTAGGCCACTATCCTTCCTCTGTTGAACTCGGATACTTGATCAAAAGATGATCGCTGTTTTCGACGAGGCATAATTGATCGTTTTTTTGAAAAAACCACAAGAAAAACACAATTGGCGAACTTCAAATCGTCGAAATCTACAAGCCTTAAATAGCGGTTTGAAGTGGCGCAACAGGCGCGCGTGATGTGCGTCTGCTCTGAAATTCTAATCATTTGCATATCTCATCTCCACTAATGCATGTTGTAAATTTCATGTTATTTGCATGTCTCCTTCAGGGTGTTGCATTTACAGTGGCCAACAGTGTATATGAAAGAAAGTTTGACGATATATATAGGATAACACAAACACAGAAGCGATATATATATATATATATATATATATATATATATATATATATATATGTGTGTGTGTATATATATATATGTAAATATGTATTGTATATATATATATATATGTATATACATATATATCTTATATATATATTTCTTCTGTCCGTGTGTATGTAACAGAACTCCTCCTAAACGACTCGACTGATTTTTATGAAATTTTGTGTGTGCAATTTAGTTCATTCAAGAATGGTTTAGATTCACAATTTGACCCGATAGAATATGTTTTTATATTTTTAATTAATTAATAAAAAAAACAACAATTTATAAGGGGGTGCGTCCGGTAAATGGAAGCTGTTACAGTTTGTGAAATCACCCCTCTAGATAATGGTGTCCACGTTAGGTTTAGTTAGCAAACAGCGAGCGAAAAAATAAAAATAAATAAAATCAAAAAGTTTCAAGTCATATATATTGAACCAGAATAATAAATGAAAATAATAATCTTTCAAGTCAGATTTTATACACTAAAATGGATCAGATCCAACAGCATATTGATACTCTCGACACGCGATGGAAAACTCGAATCAACCACGTTAAGTGACACGAGATCTTTTTTAATCGCTACTGCAATCCTCCTCGCCTATATCTTTGTGTCTATTGAAGAGCTAAAGACTAAGCTTCTATCCTGCTAACTTATTTCTGACTTAAAACTCCTCTGATATGTATAATCACCAGCCCACAACAACTTTCCAATAGCGAATATGTTTCACTTTACCCAATATAACACCGTGTCATCGTGGCGCATTCGGAAGGTCGCCAATTTGGAAAGTACCATGCTCTCGACCCAGGTTCGAATCCAGAGTTGTGTGAATTTTTGCTAGACCTGTTATTTCAGCTTTTTTTAAGGCTTTTTTATTTCAGCTTTTATTTTATTTTTTTAATTATTATTTTATTTTATTTTATTATTTTTTTATTTTAATTTTTTAAAATTATTATTTTTATTTATTTTTTTTCAGCTTTTTTATGATGAAATACCGAATATAGCTGAAATCTGAGGAGTTTATTATACATTTATACATTTTTAATTGGGTTTTCCTTTTATTCATGTGTATAAGATTTCACGTGGTTTTTTTTCTATGCTATTTATACTGTGTTTAGTTTAAATTAATTTTCGTTAACAAACATTAGAGAATTTGACATTTTTACTTTTCAGATTTTAGTACTACAATGATGAAAGGCTGAAATTCTGAGATGTGTATAACATTTCACATAAATTTTTTCTATGTTATTTATACTGTGTTAATTTTTAAATTGATTTTGTTTAACAAACATTCTTAAAATCCCGGGCATCGCCGGGTACTTCAGATAGAATTACAACGTTTGAACAGGACAACGTCTGTCGGGTCTGCTAGTATATTATATATATATATATATATATATATATATATATATATATATATATATATATATATATAAATATGTATATATATATATACAGGGTGGTCATAAAAAAACTTTGCTGATATATGGACCTCTAGCGGCTGTTCCGTTCAACCGATCGAGATGAGATTTCAGATATAGTTATTCAGAGGTATGCGCTCGGAATTCTGTGAACGGCAACAAAGTGGCGCTCACGATTGCGGTTATAGGTACAGAAACTAGAAATTTTCGAATGGAAACGTCCACTTTTTCCCGTCGCAAAATACTCAGCGCATGCTAAAACCCTAAAGAGCGTTGAAACGGTACGTGTATCACAAAAAAACAGACGGGTTATGCACGCACAAAAAAAGCAGCTCTGCGAACGGCCTGTGATGGCACCCATGTGGGAAATGTGTAATCCAAATAAAAGTCTTCCGATCTGTGTTGTCATCACTGATTGGTGTCTTGCCTCTGTCATATGCAGATTTCCTCCGTGCGCCCTGATCATGTTTCTGTTGGTGTTTTTTGTGCGTGCATAACGCGTCCGTTTTTTGTGATACACGTACCGTTTCTCTTTACGCTCTTTAGGGTTTTCGGATGCACTGAGAATTTTGCGACGGTAAAGAAGTGGGCGTTGCCATTCGAAAATTTCGAGTTTCTGTACCTATATCCGTAACCGTAACCGCGAGCTCCACTTTGTTGCCGTTCACAGAATCCTGAGCTCATACCTCTAAATAACTATGCCTAACATTTCATCTCGATCGCTTGAACGGAACAGCCGCTAGAGGTCCATATATAAGTTTTTTTTTTATGACCACCCTCTATATAAATTAACTTATATTAATTACAGGGTGATTTTTATCAAACTGACACTACTCAGAGCCATCTGTTCCGCGATCTATCAATCGGGATTTCACCAAAATTTATAGAGTGATTGAGGACGACATGGGAAACAGTTTCCGCGAAGAAAAAGTTCCAAATATCGTCGATAGGTGAAGATATGGCACTGTTGTTGACGGCGCAGCCGAGAATTTGTACAAAATGCAAATTCACGACTACGTAAGCTCTAGTATTTCGGGCTATAAAGATAAGGGGTGAATACCGAAAAAGTTCTAATAAGCAGACAGATGAATAACAAAAAATTTCGCTGTAAGACCGATTTCTGAAGCCAAATCACTTCTCCCTCCTTCAATGTGACCACCATCAAAAACGATGGTGTCAAGAAGCTACTGAGATTTTTGAACAGAAGAAAAAGACTGGATCGGGATGATTCAAGATCCCCTTGCATTGCTGGGGGTCTCTGAGATCCGGTGAACACAATTTTACGCTTCGAATATAATACTCCTTGACGGAGGTGGTGATTGGAACTCTGGCATCTATGCGAAGTGGTAATGTGATCGCATTTCCCGTCACCTACCAGCCAAAATTTCACGCCGGGCACAGTTTGAAGATTAAAGAAGAAAGTGTTCCAAGAAACTAATTGTTTTGGACATGTATTGTTAAATATTTACCGTATTTATCGGACAATAAAGACGCACCTCAAATTTATGGGAGAATTTTTAGAAAAGATATTTTGTATTTTGATAGGTATACAAAGATATTTTCAGTTTCTTACTTAATAAAGATATATATATATATATATATATATATATATATATATATATATATATATATATATATATATATATATATATATATATATATATATATAATAAATAATATTTGTAAAATATATATAAATTATATAATAAAAATTTATAATACATATCATAAATATACATATAATATATATAATAAAATATTCATTTTATTTTAATGTTACCTTGGGACCATAAAACGCACCCCAATTTTAAGTCGATTTTTTTATGTGAAAAGGTGTCTCTTATGGTCCGAGAAATACTGTATTTATGAAATTGCCTCGATATTCAGCGTTGAGCGGCAGTAACTATGAAGTTACTAATTAGTCGAGTCGAATTAAAAGATTAATTAAATCCCAAACTCTTTCTTCCCTTTGTGATTTTTTCCTGTTATAGAAATTTCTGAAATTTATTAAAAGTATATTTAGTTTTCAAATCCCTTACCGAGGAATAGCAATAACTATGTGGCGAACCAAGTTAATTATATCTGACAACTTTTCAATCTTTTTGTCTTTCTTTAATTGTTGAAAAAAGTGAGTTGTTAAATATCGTGGCGAACTGAACAAATCTGAGAAAAAAATTAGTACAAAGTATAAGCAAAAAGTATCTGAATATTTAATCTTAAGGGACGTTGAAGCTTGATTTTGATGGGAAACTAAAATACGAAAGTTGCTTCGTGTTTAATTCTATATTGAAATAAAATGCATATCTTAAATTTATTTAAAAACTATACAAAGTTTTTTTTTTATTTCGTAAAGTAATAGCACATAGCTATGTATAATGTTGTCCTCCCTCCCCCCCAAAAAAGAGAAATAAACACTTGTTTAGGCGAGAAAATTTTTAAAACTTTTTTTTCAATTTTAGTACCTAAAGTTTGATTCTGAATGCAATTTTATATAACCTTTGTCTATAAGATAACTTTATAAGTAATTTAGAGGAAAACATTTAATAGTATGGGAAGACTTTGGAAAGAAAAAATTTATAATTTATGCTGTCATAGCAAAAACGTTTATTATGACCGTCAACAGCTTTATCTACAAGAACTAGAGTTAGTCAATAAAATCACAAACAGGCCATTTAATAATCAAAACAGTTAAACTTCGAGACATTCGCTTTAACGATATTCAAGAAATCTATTGGATTCATTTTCAATAACAACTGAAACGTGATAATTCCAATTTTAATATAATACCTCATTTTTGATGATTTGAAATTAAAACATGATAACATTTAAGGTAAAAAAATGATTTTCTATTGATATTTATTTTAATTTCCATTTTAATAATCTATAGTTTATTCATCATGCTTCATTTCATGGCCTTCAAATTTCCCATTTCTTTCCTTAAATCCATTCTGGTTCTGACATTGTCCCCGGAAACTGGAGGAAATCGATATGTCCAACCGGGGCTTAAAACCAAACAAAGAGCGTCACTGGGAATTGCTTGTTTTATCTAATATTTGCTGGAAAAATATACCACATCTTTTAAAGATATTGAAGAATTCGTTTAAAGATATCATTGACAGGCGATGTTCATTTAGATCAATTTCTATTTCCATAGAGATTAAAATCCCCGTGAATATCATGTGCAAAGTTACGTATTTACTTGAGTAAGGATTGAAATTTCGGAATTCTTTGTTTTCAGTTGTAAATGATTTATTACTGCCCAAGCTTTCTGAACCAAACTTTTGTAGGTAGAATAAATCTTCTTTTGACGTTAGTGGGGTTTTGAATGTCAGGGGAACTCTCAACAGAGTATTTGTTAATGGAAAACAAAAACTGATTTGATTATATCTAGTGTGTGAACTTGGTGGTTTTAACAACTGAAGATTAAAAACCCTGTTTCAGCTGATATATTGCATAAATATCCTTTCAAGCAATTATTCTAATAGGGAAAAATGAGGATATTAAGGATTATAAAAATAATTTGGTAAAAGATGACTGGAATAAAATGAGTCTCTGATGATTCTCAGTTGATCAGTAAATGATTTCAACTGAGGCATATTCAAACCCAAATTCATGAAATGTAGAAAATTTCTAATGTTCATTTCCGAATCATATGTTTTCGCCTCTAAAGCTGATGTTTAAATTCACAACTCTTAGCTTTTTAATAAATAAAATTGTTATTTCTTATTAATCGACAACATATATACTTAGTTAAATGTCTCCATAAATATTTACTAACAAAAATTTAAAAATGGGAGAAACCGCCCATTCTGCGTTTAAACATCTATGTCTAGACTTAAAATGGTAATAAAAATTTTTATTTGCGAAATAAGAAAATTTTTCCATATAACGGATTTTAAGATGTACAAGAGCGACTGATATGGCTCATTAGAGAAGCTTTGCGATATTCAGAGCATAGAAAATGTCATTTTAATGTGTTTAAAAAAGGAAAATAATGTTTAATATATTTTTAGGTTTTTACTTTGTAATAATTCTGATAAGCAGTACTTTGTTTCAGGCTGTTAGATTTTGAAATGATTTGAAATTAGGTGTATTAAGCATTTATATAGAAAAATTCTTATTTTATTTGTTACAGTACTTGTTTCCAAGAAAGATAGAGGTTTTTACTACAATGTTTTCTTCTTTTAAACACAAGAGTTTCTACCCTTTACGCTTTTTCAGAGAATAAACTCAATGGTATTTATTACATTATTAGAATTGTATGAATTTTTCATTTATATAAATTACTGCCATTGTTTAGCGTTCCTCTAACATTAAGATCAAAGCTGGACTTTGCTCTTTGGCTATAAAACAACACTTTCCACTTATTACATTTGTAACGTTTCTTAAACTACTAATAACAATTGACTTCACTTGAAACACCACAACACACTCGTTGAAATACTTACGATGCAGAGATTATAAACAAAACTTGAAACATAGTATGCACAAAGCATTTTTCAAAGCTATTCGATACTGAAATACACTGACCTAAACCTGCATAAATTTTCTAACAATTTTATACCATGTTATACAAATTACTGTCATTACACTGCAATTTCTCTCTAAACTTGGAACACATGAAGCGTGTAACACGAAGTAGTATTTAAAACTTCCGCTCATCTGCTTCTCATAAGAAGTCTTTTACACATAACTACCATGTTTAATTTACGGGCGTCGACTATCTCAAACAGCAATGCTCAAACCGCTAGATATCAGTTGTTCTATAAATCATCATTGAACCTGAATTTTTTTAAACTGATTTAATCTTTGCACACTTGAGGTACACATTGCACATCTTAAGACACTTATAAATAAATCCCATGATTCAAAAAAGAAAAAGGTCTTCCATTGGCAAAGTGGTTAAGGCTGTTGTGTAATAAACCTATGAGATTCGCTCACCTTAATGTTAATCCATGGAGAAAATTTGTACAAGGATTGCCGACTTGGATTTAAAGATTTTTAAAAAAATTGTACTCCATAGTACAGAAAGAAATTTTACACCTTGGGACATTTTTCGTTTTTTTAATGTAAATAATATTTTTAAATTTAAAAATTTCAGGGGAAAAATCTGGTATAGTGTTATTTTAAACGCTCATAAATTCCCTAGAATGACAAAATTAAAAAAATTATCCTGTTGCAAGGTGCAGAAAAATTCAAGGCTATTTCAAAATACCATATTTATTGGAGTATCAGCATTTATATAACTGTAAACAGTAGACATATTTTCTCCATAGGTGTTGTTGCTGCTGATCCCTGTCACCCAGCAGAGATAGATTAGGTCCATGATACCGCACACTTTCAAGAAGTCAATGACCAACAATTGGCTGCTCCAGAAGATCTTCCTTTTCAAGTCCCAAGCACACAATCTCCATAGGTTAACATTGAGACGAGCGAATCCAATAGGGTTAATACATAGCAGCCTTAAGGCATCAGCGTGCCACGTCAGGGACGCGGATTCAGATCCCGTATAAAGCATAAGTAATAGCGGGGGTAAAGTATAAAGGTTGAAATAGTGGGGTAAAAGTCAATCTTCTACCTGCAATGGAGGAATCCCGTCTCGAAAGAGGACTGCAAATAACATACTATTAATTGCCAGTGTGTCTCATCTGTAAATGAATAGTCCTCTCTGTGTGTGCTTTCTTCTGTTTGCTGTATTTTTATTTTCTCCTGGACGCCGAATTGGGGTCTTGTTACTGTACCCCAGAGACATAAACAACAACTGGAGAAGAGAGGAAAATAATCTCCACCTTTAGCTAAGAGAAACTGGTTCCACAATTTACACATTACATTCCTTATGTTATTTTTTTTCTAAAAAAAAAAGATTACTGGCATTTTATCAACTGCAAAGCGAAGTGCTGGAACTAAAATTTTCCTCCTATTTTATGCATTAAACACTATCCAGACAATATATCACCTTCTTGTCATATTAAAGAATTCACTATCTTAAGGTTAGAAATTTTGCTATGAAGAATAAACAAAGCATTAAACTTTCTCAATACAAAATGATGCAAGTTTAGAGGAAGATAAAATATTAAAACTTTTATATATAGATACAGTTTCAATATCAGATAAAAAGTACACATAACTTATATTAAAAACTGCACCAATGTCTGATTCGGTGTCACAATTTAAAATATACATAAAATTTTGTTCTAAACTTATCTTTGACAGCCATGAATATCACTAGCATGCTTTATTTTGTGCCCATGAATAATTTAAATATCTCAGAAGATGGATAGCAAGCAGATAAATTGCTGTGCTGCCAAAAACTTTGCTTTATGAAACTTAAACAAAAACTACTACACGAGAAGGAATGAATGTATATATATATAAATTATGCCCTTTTTATAACTGTTTAAAATTCGATACAGATAAATAAGACAATTCTGCTTCTTTAAATATTCAGATAGGAAAATACTACTATGACACTTGCAACAAATACTCTCTATCGAATGTTAGTAGAATATATATATATATATATATATATATATATGGGACCCGAAAATGCCACTGCCTAGCTCATTCCCCACCGCCGAGAGCGATCCCGTCGAACCAGGAGAAGGGCAGATAAGATTTGGAGGCGATACAGAGCAGAGGCTCTCGCGCGCCAGAATTGAGGGACTGAGTTCCTAAGAGCGAACGGGGAAGACAACCCGGAGATCTGGGCTAGGTTGTAGCTACGTGCCGAAGGGGAGGCGATAGTAAGCTCCCGTGTAGAGGAAGTCTGTGTGACTTTCAGAAGTCCAAGCCGATTGAGTGCTTGGCAATATTGTCCTTTACCCCGAAGGATCAACCATTATATGTTAAATGTATATGTCAATCGTCTTGTCAACTTGAAATAAATATTTGTTGTTACTGTTCGTGAGAGACTATTTATGAGTCATCCTGAATCTTATATTAAATGTGGGGTGCCAGATTGTTATATCAGACGACTAGTTAGGCTAATCTAAAGGTTGCACCCCACATACCCATATATATGATCGTTTTCCCGTATGTATCGTTTATTTCACCCAGTCCCGAATAAATTCCATAGAAAACAAACAAAAAAGACCGCATGGATCGTTCCTAGATCCATCGTTTTCCCGCAATATTCGTTCAGAATATCGCAACTTTGCATTAATTTATCGGATCGATCGTTTTTTCATAATAACTGAACCTGAAATATAAATGTCTGGATTGAGCTAGAATGACGCTCTAATTAAACAATGAGCAGAACATTTGAGATGTACGGTCTCGTATTTTTGTTCTCTCTTGTTTAGCCTGGTTTCGCTTTATTCTACCACTCCCATTATTTGTTCGTCGTTGATGTTCCTTAATTCTTTACCTCTGGAGTACCCTATTTTCGGTAACTCATTCCAAATTCACCGACTATTCAACATTTCTGTTCATATCAGCAATGGCTCAGAGTCAGCTTTTCTGTTGGCCTTGGGATGGAGGCGTCCTGGTGTTTGGTATAGTGTGTGAGAAGTTTCTGATTACTGCAGTTCTACACTGGCCGATGAGTGTTTCACCCGAAAGCAGAACTTCCTGGTGGTCTTATGTCGGACCCCATCCAGTGCAATGGGATGGTTCCAGTTACAAACGATTCACGGCTGCCGCTTCTTTATACTCTCACACAATAACCGATACCAAAAAGAATGAAATTTGCAACACCAAAAAAATATTGTTTACGTGTGAAGAGAAAACCGCCAAAAAAAAAAAGGACGATTAAGTACTTTTTTTTAAATCGAAATCCCTGTGTATCTACATGTATTTCTTTTTTTATTATTATTATCTTGGATTTCAGTACAACTTTGCAATTTTATCTTCAGTTACACTACGGGTATGTATGCATTTATGTGAGTAAATATATTGTAGGGATATTAAACTTTAAGGCATGTTAGTACTTTTTTGTATGTTCCCGCATCTATCGTTTTCCCGCATCCAACGTTTAGTTCAGTCGGTCCCTTCGAAAACGATAGATCGAGATTCCACTGTATATATATATATATATATATATATATATATATATATATATATATATATATATATATATATATATATATATATATATATATATGTATATGTATATATATATATATATATATATATATATATATATGTATATGTATGTATATATATATATATATATATATATATATATATGTATATGTATATATATATATATATATATATATATATATATATATATATATATGTATATATATATATATATATATATATATATATATATATATATATATATATATATATATACAGTCAAACCTCGCTAACTCGAACCTCGATTTCGCGAATTTTTCGATATCTCGAAGAAATAAAAATTCCCTTCAAATTTCCTATGCACTCAATGTTAAAAAACCTTGATTTGGCGAATTTTTTTGGCTCATCCCTCGATAACTTGAATTTTTTTCCATAAAGGGAGAAGAAAAAAATTTCTAAAAACAAGAAAAATAATATCCAAAAAATAGAAAATCTATTCAAACATTACAGTGGTGAAACCCTGCATAAACTTTAAAAAGAAGGGATATAAAGACGGAAGATAACACAATGAAATGACAACTTCTCTTGACCCTCCAAGATGGGAGTTGAAATTCTTGTTTATTGTTTTCTTATCTCGTTTCAGTTAGTTGCCATGCATATGCAGTGACCATCAATCCTTTCTTTTATTTTTTCTACTTTTATTCTCCAAGGTAACTTTCTAGAGGGGTTGGGGTGGTTTTAACAAAACAGGAAAGGAAGGCATGAACAAAAATTAAGAGGTAGGTGGCTTCCAAGAAGATTGTAGAATTTCTTATTGCAACAAGGAGTGAAAGAAGAAAAACTACAAGTGTGAATGCATGCCTGTGCTGTGCTGTCTTGCATTCAAGCTAGTGCTCGATGCTCATGCACCTCGATAACATGGAATTTAATGACTTTGTCGTCGTAGATGATACGGTAATAGTGTGTGGTCAGTGGGAGGACAATGACATCATCGGTCAGATGAAAGCTTCTTTTGTATTATCATTAGAAGAGGAGGACGAAATCCGCCATTTGCCACCGAATGTGACAAACAAAGGAGGACTATTTGTAGTGGACGCTTTGAGGAGATATGTTGAAAGTCAATCAAATAGGTAAGAGGACACATTTAAAGCCATTGTCCACTTAGAAAGTGTAATAGATAAAATTTCAGACTCTTCTCTGAAGCAAACAACAATTGAATTTTTTTTCAAAGAATTTTGTAAATAGTGTTTATTAAAATAAAAATATGGATTACTTTTTAAAAAGGCACGTAAAAAATCTTTATTTTCTCTATTACTATTGATAACATGCGATTTTCGATAATTCGAATTTTCGATATTTCGAATTTTTTTGTCTCTCCCTTCAAGTTCGAGATATCGAGGTTTGACTGTATATATGTATATATATATGTATATATATATATATATGTATATATATATGTATATATATATATATATATATATATATATATATATATGTATATATATACCCAACAAACACAGGACTGACGGCAGCTTATCGGGCCAGTGCTGGAAGCGCCGGTAGAACGACAAGTACGGGAGAAATTTTCTGGGCCGTTCGCGGGTTGTTTACGAACCTTCGAAGGGGAACGCTTTGCTGTTTACGTGTTTCAGGGCCTGTGATGGGTTGATATGAACCGCGCCGATACCGACATGGCTCCATCGTACCTTAATCGGCCGTCCGATTCGTAGCCATAAGTAGCAGAAATCTGTATCAGAATTATGGATTTGAAAGGGAAGGTGATGATTAAACAAAAGATAGTTTTCAGAGAAATAGCTCTTATTTCTGTGTAACCTCTTTTACGAGGAAAATTCACATAACATTCTTGGTATGTAAAGATTATATTATGTGAGAAGTGTAAGGTAATCAAAAAGTAGTTTCATTGTTAATTTTTTATCTATTACTGGAGAAATTTTAAAAATATCTACTTAAAAATGGAGCCTTGTTGCACCACTCTTTATTTAAAAGAGAGGAATTAGTGGTGTCTATCTTATTTTACTACTCATTTATTTTTAGCGGTGGATGTCACACATTTACGTAGCAACTTCCACAATGAATTTCCTAGTAAATATTAAAGATATTTTTTCTTAATCAAACTCTTCTCTTTTTGTTTTTACCTGCACTGCAAAAATAAAATGCTATTTAGTGCATGTAACCAAATTATAATTATACCTAAAATGTATAAGAAAGTGCCTCAGCTACCAAAATATATTTGCAGTTGTTAATTTTCAAGCACATATTTCAGACGGGTATGATTTTGATTTTGAAACGGATATAGACGTAGATCTCCAATGTGGGGAGAGGTTCCATATTTATGCCCTCTACTTCTGAAAATAGTTCTTATTTTGTGGAGCTCGTCTAACACCATTGGTAGCAAGAATTGTTAGTAAAAGATATAGAAAAGAGATAGCATGTTCCTGGAATTTCTGCAGTCAGAGAGAGTTTGCAAGAGAGTTTAAAAATGTTAACATTTGTAAACAAAATATTTTTTCTTATAGGTTATATTGCCATAAATAGCCTATGTATTAATATTTTTTTACGACATTTAAAATTTTTTTTGCCGTCGACTAACATCTACATGTTAATTACATATATTTTTTTAATTAACATGAAGGAAATAATCTAAGAACTTCAGCTTGCCAGCCTTGAAGCAGGGGAAAGAGAGGAAAAAAATGCCAGCCGCGGGACTCGATCCCGCCACCGCTAGGTTACAAACCCAGAGCGCTACCACCCATGCTACGAACCACTCAAGAAAAATGTGTGAATTACCGATAACAAACCAGAGCATGTTGGCGGTTTCAAGATAATCTTCGTGCATGTTTGCTAGGGTGGAACGAAAAAACTTTTTTTTAAATTTAAATATGCTATAGTTTTCAAAAGTTGCCTCTTGGGATTAGAATAAAGAATATAAAATAAAATTTTATTGTTCTACTAAAATCTTTTCAAGTACCGCAAAGTGCTTCAAAATGGATATTTTTATGAAAAAGTGATAAAATTTGTATTTTTTTATTTCTTTTATAGTATATTAAAATAATATATATATATACATATATATATTGTAAATAAAATATTCAAAATACGATATTTTTACAGGAAACTTACAATTCTAAGTATTTCTAACTGTTAAATGCCATTACAGAACAACTGATTTTGTAGAATTTCGCGATTTTCATCATATTAATTTTACAGTAGCATATCTTAATAATACACAATTGAATGAAAGAAAAACAATTTTTAATTAACGGGCATTAGTTAAAATAAACAAATCTCACTTATTTAGAAAAATATTAATAGTGATTAATGTCTTTAAAAGCAAAACGTTATTTTGAAAAAAACATTTATGTTTTTCAAAAGTCCATAGTAATCACACATGGTTTCCATTGCTTATTTCACTGACACATTAAATTGTTTTTTTGTTTGAAATTTTGGCATTTTCTTTTGAGATTGTATTTTTGTTTTTATCAATGCATCTCTTGCAGAAGTGTCACGAACGGACAACTCGGTATAGAATTTAACAATCCTTTCTTTCTGTTTGTGTGTGACATGGAAAATTATTGAAGTCAATACGTTGACTCTCGTGATCAGATTCTTTTGCTTCCTTTATAAACGGCTTTAGTTTGTCATCAGAAATATGGCTCTTCATAGGAAGTCCTGTTACTTTAACATCATTCCATTCAATCATGTCAGTATAATACTTGGTATCTAAATTTATATGTTGGTTTAAAAACTTTCTGATGTCCCCTTCAATTTTAGCCTTTGTGTTTAGAATCAGACTTAATCCAAGCTCTCTTATGTGACTGCGATCATCTGATATCATACAAAGGAGTAGATTTTCAGAAGCAGCAAAGTATGCATTTCTTTGAATAACTGGGTGAATTAAATTTTTAAGAGTCTGATGGAGGTAACGTGAATAGCTTGCAAGTTTCCACAGGTGCTTTGATCCATGGATACAAGATGCTTTCAGCTTTAGGTTAAACCAAACAGCTGCATAAACTTTCAAAATGTACTCAGTCAGTATTCGGAGATTTTTTGCAGGATATTCTGTTCCCGCATACAAGGGAAGTATTCTGTTTGCTAATCTATTCCATCTTGAATGACAAAGTTTTCCTGGTTTTCTCATGGACAAATCAGAAGAACACCTCCCAACACAGATTGCATTACTCATTTCTAACAAATATTTTAGGTCCACACGTAAATCTTCCTTAATTTCTAGTAACGGAATGTCATTTTCAATAGGTGCAAATTCGATGACTGGTAGTTCATAACAGTTTTCTAGTAGTTTACCTACACTGCTGGCCACCCAAATTGCAACACCAAGAAAGACAAGAGATATCACAACAAAATTTATTTTGTAGATAACATGTTGACCAAGTATCAAATGATTAAATTTATAGACTTCTGTGAAGTGTGGTTCCTGCCAAAATCAGTAGCCAGAGTAGCCGCCATTGTTGGAGATCACCGCTGCCACACGCCTCGGCATTGATTCAAAGAGACTTTGGATGAGTTCTTGGGATACAGCAGACCAAGCAGCTTCCACACGTTGCCAAAGTTGATCTGCTGTGGCAGCTGGGGATGGAATCTGGGTCAAACGTAGAGCAACCATGGACCACATGTTTTCTATCGGCGAAAGATCCGGAGAGCGAGGCGGCCAGGGAAGCAATTCAATCTGGCGATTGACAAAGAACCGTTGGACAATGCGTGCCACGTGTGGTCGCGCATTATCCTGTTGAAATATGGCTGTGGGCAAGCCCTGAAGGTAAGGAAGGACAACTGGCTCCAACACCTCGGAGATGTAGCGCTGGCTGTTTAAAGTACCGGCAATGCGTACTAGAGGTGTGCGAGAGTGATATCCAATACCGCCCCATACCATAAAACCCGGTGCAGGACCAGTGTGGCGGTGCATAACGCAGCTGTTCAGCATCCTCTCTTCACGGTGTCTCCAGACTCGAATGCGACCATCGTGGTGTTGCAGACAGAAGCGTGACTCGTCAGTAAAGACAATTTCATTCCATTCTGCCATCCACATCCTTCTGTCATCGCACCATTGGCGGCGGAGATGTCTGTGTTTCTGCGTCAAGGGTAGACAAAGCAATGGACGTCTTGCGGACAGACCACTCTGCTGTAAACGGCGTCGAATGGTACGCACAGACACTGGATGATGCGTTACAGACTGCATGTGCTGTGCTATGGTTCGATATGTCACTGAGCGATCCGTCACTGCCATGCGCACAATTTGCCTGTCATCACGTGAAGTGGTGCACTGAGGTGGATGCGATCGAACACGCCAGTCCGTCGTACCCTCCTGCATCCAACGATCACATATCCGCATTACAGTTGTTTGGTTTCGTCCAACACGACTACCGATTTCCCTGAAAGATAATCCACAATCTCGGTAGGCCACTATCCTTCCTCTGTCGAACTCGATACTTGATCAAAAGATGATCGCTGTTTTCGACGAGGCATAATTGATCGTTTTTAGAGAAAACCACAAGAAAAACACAATTGCCGAACTTGAAATCGTCGAAATCTCCAAGCCTTAAATAGCGCTTTGAAGTGGCGTCACAGGCGCGCGTGATGTGCGTCTGCGCTGAAATTCTAATCATTTGCATATCTCACCTCCGCTAATGCATGCTGTAAATTTCATGTTATTTGCATGTTTCCTTCAGGGTGTTGCATTTACAGTGGCCAGCAGTGTATTTCTCCTCCAAATTCATTTGGACCTTTAATTAGGATGTAGGGGCAGTTCATTTACTTGAAATAGACAAATCAACCACTGCAGTGGCCTTCTTAATTCCTTTTCCAATAAAGGAATCGCACCATTATTCAATCCAGTGTTCAAGCCAGTTCCATCACATCCAATTACAGTAATTTTTAAGTGTTGGTTGTTGCCGTTGAAAGTGCTATTATGCCATCTTTTATACCTTATCCAGTGACAAAAATCTGCTTCAGAAAATTCCTCCTTTGTATGATATCAGATGATCGCAGTTATGTAAGAGAGCTTGGATTACGTAGGATTCTAAAAGCAAGGACTGCAAATGAAGGAAAGTTTTTAATTCAACGTATAAACTTTGATGCCAAGGATTTTATTGATATGATTGAATGGAATGATGTTAAAGTAACAGGATCTCCTATGAAGAGGCATTTCTGATGAAAAACTAAAGCAGTTTATAAAGGAACCTATCACGAGAGTCAACGTATTGACTTCAATAATTTTCCATGTCACACTGAAGCAGTAGAAGGGATTGTTAAATTAGTTAGCGAGTCATCGTTGTCCGTTCGGGGCACTTCTGCGAGACATGCATTGATAAAAACAAAATTACATTAATACCAAAATTTGAAACAAAAAGAAAAAAAATTCAATGTGTCAGTGAAACAAGTGATGGAAACATGTGTGATTACTATGGACTTTTGAAAAACATGAATGTTTTTGTGTACTAGAAAGGATAAGGAACCAAAACAAAACAAAACAACAATATAAACTTGAAAACGACAATATAAACTAGAAACAGAATAAACTTGAAAAATATACAAGAACTAAATAGCTGTGATTTGTTTGTTTTAACTATGGTCCGTTAATTAAACATTGTTTTTCTTTCATTCCAATGTGTATAAGAATATGCTACTGTAAAATTAATATGATGAAAATGAGATGTATTTCATTATGATTTGAATTCTTTAAACTGTAAATACTGTTCATATGACTAAGATTTCTTATAATGACAAACTAACAAAAATTTTGACCTTGTAAGAGTAGCTCAGTGGTTTGATATAAAAAAGGGGGGGTCGTCGTCTGTGTTTTTAGCTTCTCAGAAGCTTATGAAAACAGAAAAAAATGCTTCAGCTATCGAATTTGATATTTGGTTTAAATTCGCCGCCATTTTTGAAAGATCGGGGAAGAAAGGCAGGACTTCGGATGAATGGCAGCTACGTGGACCAATGAACGACGTAGAGAACACGGGTTGCCACTTTAAAGCGTGACGTAGTTAGGGTAGCTTCACTCATATGGGTGCCTCTTAAAAGAAGTTACCTCCAGCTTAAGAGTAAGTAACATTGTTTATTGTTTAGAGATTTGTGATTAAACTAATTGCAGTTATTTAAAATAAATTATTGTTTTTAATTTTCAACGTTTCAAATTTAATGCATATATTGATGTAAAAGAATGGGTAGGATTAACTGAGTTGATCTTAAATGTCTTGCCTACAGTTAGTAAAGGATATAAAAGTTAAATTAATGTAATTGAATGTTATACAAATTCCAGAAACTTCATTCTAACACTGTTTAATTTAGATATACATTTATGCAAATTCTTTTGTATTTAAATGAAATATGTAGTTTTATTTTGTAGTAAAGTAAATATCTTTTTGTTTGTATTTAACTTCGTAGATAAGATCAACAAAACATCAGCCTGGCTTAAAGGATTGTGGAAAGCATCAAAAGGTAACGTGCTATTCTAAAACTTAATATTGTGGCATTTGTTAAGAATTGTAAGATTTCAAAATTTAATAATTATAAATTTCCTTGCAAAACAAATAAGATAAATAATATGTTAAGCATTTTAAAAGAATTTGGATTAAATGAAAACAGTAATGAGTGATGGTGAAAATGTATTAAATGTGGTAATTGAATTGCTTGATGTTCTACGACATAAAATTTCTGATCATCCAAATACAATAATTGACTTCTTGACTGAACAACTGACTTTATTATTAACCAAAAAAAAAGCCTTTCATTATAGTTCTGAATCAATGATATTTTGTAGTATATTATATAGTAAATATTTGAATGTTTAGAATAATTATGTCTATCAAAGTATTCTCTTTAAGCATACAGACTTCGTTCCTTTCCCAACCTCCAGTCAACCAGAGCAGGAAATTATATAAAAAAGAAAGTTAATATTTTTCTTCAAAATTTTTACTTCTAAACTTCTTTTGCATATGTTCAACTTCATGCTATAATTTTTAAAAATTCTAACAGAAGTTTATAGATTTTATACTTATAGATCAGATATCTGATATGCATATTTTTAACACAACATACTATATAATTCTGATTTATGCTCAATCATGCAGTCATGCTCATTTTTAACACAACATACTATATAATTCTGATTTATGCTCAATCATGCAGTCAATGCTCAATCATGAGTGCAGAAAAGAAGCAACTGGAAAAAAAGTCATGCACTTATCAGCATACATCTGAATATTAATGTTTATAGTTGTTTTTATTTTTTAGTATTGCATAATCATATGTATATAAATATATGCAGAAAGTTATTATATTTTTCATTCCTAAGTTATTAAATTGCTGGTCATCATGCATTTATATAATTTAATTTGTCAGTTTCAACTTTAAAATCTTGTATAACCTGACAAGGAGGAAAACCTTTATTTAGATAACATCATGTGTGCTAGATTTTTATTAAAACTTTAGGTAAACTTTTGCATTCTGTGTGTGTCATTAAAAATTTGAGAATGTCCTCAATAACTTATTTATAAGCTATTTGTTTTCAAGACTTTTAGAGAGTATTTAGTTGTCATGTTGTGTAAAATAAATAAGAACTTACTGGCCCAAAGCATAGACGCCCCCCCCCCAACTTAACTTGAAATAAATTAAAACGTTAATAGAAGTTCGGTTAAATCAGAAAATTGTAGAAAACTTTTAAGAAAGTTGGTTTTTTCCCGTTTTTTTCAAACTGTGAAACTGAAAATACCGATTATGTCTTTAGCCCTAACATAGTTTTTAACAATATGATCCATAACAAAAATTCGATGCTACATTTTTTTCTTCTTTTATTTATATTACATTTATTTTTCTCATTGTATAACTTTTTGAATACTACTCAAACATCAATTCTATTGTTACTCAATTTCAAAAAATCATAATATTTCAAATTTTAAGGATCGACCTTTTTTATTTCACTGATAAACAAATTTATAATGAACTCTGCTTTTCAATGCTTCTTGGTATCACAAATGACTCTAATTTTTATTATGGCATTATAAGAAAATATTGGTTTCTTTACAGAATTCTAAAACTGGAATCCATCTTCACCTTATTGTGATTTCCATGAAAAGATTCCACAACTCACTTGGCAGTGTGCTCGGTTCATAATCTGTAAGTTGATTTTAACCTCACTGAACCCATTTTTTTTTTATTCTGTAGATATCCTTTTTTTTCAGCAGTGAACTTGTGGGCAAAATCACAAGGTTGTGAATATATTTTTTTTAAATTTATTTTTTGTACTTAAATTTGAATTTTTCTATGAAAAACCATAAAAAATATTTTTATTACATAATTCTTAATTAATAAACAACTCAAATTTTCAAATTTATCTTTGTATATTATATATGCTAATCCGAACATTCTCATAAACTTTGGTTGCAGTAATTTGTGGATTGATATTGATTTCCTTTATTCATTATATTTTTAACTGGCAAGCCTGTTATTAAAGTATTAGGTATGTCCGAAAGTGCAGTTCAGGGACTTCAGTTAACCATGACTCTTGTGAAAGTCTTTTATCATAACTGCTTACCAAAAAAATTTTTATATTTTTATATTATAAAGATATAAAATGCCAAGGGTTATTTTACTCTTGATAGTTAATGTTAAAAAATTTTTAAATTTAATTATCAGAATTTCATGAGAAGTAGTTAGGGGTTCATTCATAATTCCTTACAGAAGTAATAATAATAATAATAATGCTTATAGATGTATTAGATCATTCGTTGATGAGCTAATAGGTAGTTGAATGTCATTTGGAATACTAACTTCTGCCTAGTATTTAATTTTTTTATTATTTCATTGTCAAATTTTGGTGGAGATCTGTCACATAAAATATATTTTTGTGAGCAGCTGTTATTATAAAGTGTAAGGATAAGGGCAGTAAAAAAATATTCCAAAATATATTATTTAGGTTCAGTTAATTATTAAACAATTGTTGACTATAATAAGGTTATGTTTGCAAGTGTGTAGGTTTTTTTTTATGGTGTATTATTTGGTTTATCTAACTTAAGTTGAAAAATGATGCAAGCATACAAAGATTGACTGGCTGTCAATGTTGAGTGCAGTAGCATAGATTATTTTACAAAGTGCAATAAAATACTTTTAACATTTCAAACCGAACTTCTAACCAGAATTTAAAAAAAAATTTAATAAAACTTTTAAAATTGAAAATATTTTCATGGATCTAAAGAATGGAACATAACACCTGTATTGTCAACTAAGTCATGGATAAAAGATGCAGCCCTAAAAGCAAAAGGCCTGGTTTCTGTATACTTTTATAATAATCATGTTACAACAGTATACAGAAACCAGGCTTTTTGCTTTTAGAACTGAATCGTTTATCCATGAATTTGTTGACTATACGGGTTTTCTATTCCATTGTTAAGATCTGTGAAAAATACTCTCATTAGCAAAATATTTAAAAAAAATTTTAAATTTGGGTTAGAAGCTTGGTTCAAAAAGTCTAAGTGTTTCTTCACGCTTTATAATATAATCTATGCCATTTCACTCAACATTTACAGCTAGTCAATATTACCCACCTCATTTTTCAAATTAACCTAGACTAATCAAACAATATATCATAACAATTGTTTAGTAATTACTGAATCTAAATAGTATATTTTGAATAATTTCTTACTGTGGTTATCCCTAATAACAGCTGCTCGCAAATAAAAAATATTTTATACACAGATCTCCACCATAATTTGACAATTAAGTAACAAAAGATATGCTCTATTAAATTACTATGCAGAAGTTTTATCCCAGAGTACTTTCTACCACATTTTTTGTAAAACCAATTACTGTGAAAGCTACATCATATAATAAATGTTTACTTTATTCATTATTATAGTAATAGATTAGTTGTTAAAGAGTATTCACCCTTTTCACTAAATTTCTGAGTACAGTAAGACATTCAATCCTGTTAATTAAATGATTAGTTATTACAGATATAAATAAAATAGATTAGAATGCCTTGATAGAGTACAATAATCGAAAGCTGACTGAGAGACTTGTTTAGAATGACAACAAAATTTTCTCTTCACTATCGAGAATCACTCTCACATTGAAAGTAAAGAAATACAAGAATGAACATTGAATACTAAATAATATGTTAGCATATAAAATCTTAAATTTCTAAATCTGACCCAGCATCTGTATTAATGCTCTCTATGGCATGTTGTAATTAAATTTAGAAATTTAAGATTTTGTATGCAAATGTTTTACTTAGCATTCAATCTTTATTCTTGTGTTTCTCTACTTTCAACAGCATTATTGTCAGTAGTGAAGAGGAAATTTTGGTGTCATTCTAGACAAGTCTCTGATTCAGCTTTCAATGTTGAGCTGAAATTATGCTCAACATTAAAAACTTATTATTGTACTCTTATCAAGGCAATCTACCCTATTTTATTTATATCTATAATAACAAATTAATCGACATGGTTGGATTTTCTACTGTACAGAGAGAAATTTAGTGAAAAGGGGAATACTCTTTAACAAATATTTTATAACTATTTTCTATTAGTATATTTATTTAATCAAGTAAATATTTTTTACATGATGTAGTTTTCACAGTATGTTATTGGTTTTACAAAAAAAATGTGGTAGGAATTTACTTCTTGGAAGTAGTTATCAATAAAATGACAACAGATTTAAAACTGCACTCATGTGTTGGGTGCTGTTTTATATCAAGTTTTTTTAAACCCCTGTCTCAGAATTTATATTTCCTAATTGGATTTATTTAATTCTACTTTATCAACAATGAATTTTTCAACTACTTTCAACAATCAACTATTTTTACAACAATAAATTACCCTTTAATGTACAAAACTATGCAAAAAATAATTTTCTTATCTGCAGAGCATTTACTAACTCTACATAGAAAAATAATTTAAATAAATTCTTTTGATTCATAAATTATATCTGGGGATGGGAGTCATTTTCCTTTCACATAAATTTATGAACTGATTTTCTCTTTCTTTTTTTTCCCTAGATGCTGTAAAGATGGAGCCAGAGGTACAGCGAAAGGATCCTGTTTTGTAGAAAATATAGAAAAAAATTGTGTAAATGTGCTATGTACTTTCTAAATAAACTATTTTTACTTTAAACCAGCTCTTTTCTGTATTTAAAAACATGTGTCTATAATTTCTCAAAATTACAATAGAAGATATTACTATCATAGTACTATTTCTCAAAAATAGTACTATCAAGTGTTGGATATATAGTCCAATATAATATAAAAGAAAATATTTTTTTAAAATGACTTATAAGAATTTAATGAATTACTCTTTAATTCACAAAACTATGCAAAAAATAATTTTCTTATCTGTAGAGCATTTATTAACTCTACACCAAAAAATAATTTAAATAAATTCTTCTAAGCAAGTTTTCACAAGCTCACAAAGATGGGCTTCATCATACACACTACACATTACTCAAGTTGAAGAATGTATCAAATTTATGTTTATAAATTTATCAAATTATGTTAATAAATTTTATACTGGGGAAGAACAAATTTTTTGGGTTAATTATTAAAGTAGTACTGTTTTACATACTATAATCTCATTCTAAGTTAAAAAAACAAACAAACGGGAACCTTAGATCGAATGGAAAGATGATTTAGCTTTAATGGTTGGTATTAATGTTATCTTAACTTTCAAATTTGGGTAAATGTATCTTAATACAAAAGGAGGTTTTGTTCTAACAAGTAAACTTGTGATTCAAATGAAAATTTTTAGGTAATAACAAAGATCAGTATTTGGTAATACCTAAAAATACATAAGGCAAAACTGGCAAGAATACTAGAAATATGAAGGCAAAAAAAAATAATAAAAGTGAAAGGGTTGATATCAGAGGTTATTCGTCAATGTATTAAATAAAAATAAGCATATAAACGAAAGGGTCCTACGCAAAACTTTAAAAAAATGCCGGCGGTCCGATTCTGGTAGAATGCTGGCATGATGCCCGGACCTACGGCACATTGCTGTTTACGAGATGGGTAGATGACGGTATGTCGACACCAATTATTGCTCCCGTAACCGGCCCGTCAACCTCCGGTTACGCTCCGGCTATCTGTCCGCATCGATGGCTTAATCGCGGCTGCCTAACGGTTCGTAGTCGGATGAACGATGGCTCGAATCCTACCGGAAGCGGCCCGGCAGTCGACGGGGTAGTCGCGGGCGAGAGGACACAGCCGTGACGGAAACGATACTGACCTAATGCGCCGGCCCGGCAGTGGTGAAATCGGCTGGCCGGAACCTTCCGACCCCGGCCCGATGCCTTTGTGTTTGTTGGGTATATATATATATATATATATATATATATATATATATATATATATATATATATATATATATATATATATATATATATAAATATATATATATATATATGTATGAAATAAATTTAAAACTTTCCTTTCTCGTTAAAAACGTCAATCCAAATTCTTTCACCCTTTTGCAATAAAGCATTACCCCTCAATTTGACCCAAAGAAATCTAGTAGATTTCCCCCGGAGTCCACGTGCGGAAAGAGAGCTTACATAAGTCGAAATGAGGCGTGACCTCGTCGTAGTGGTGTGATGAGGTTAGGTGTCATGATCTGACCAATTAGAAGTTTAATGTACCCGTGCTCGGGCGAGATATTTAGCGTCTTTGTAGCTTTTGTGTGTCTGCTCCGAAACAGAAAACATGTAGAGTTTTCACTGCTGTCAAAATGTGCGGGCGGGGCCCCGTCCCCGGCTAGCCGCGCGATGTGTCCGTCTAACTGTGAAATTCCGAGATGACCACAACTTGTGCCATGGGAGTCGTGGTAAATAAAAGCTGCTTTATAACCAACTAACTGCAGGATCATGTTTTCTTGCCTCTTCCTTCCTTTCGAGTATCAACTTTAATCGACTCTCCATTGCCTGCGTCACTCGTCAACTCTGCTACGACTACATGTATATCTATGTATGTTTGAAAAAAACGCAGAAAAATGTTGAAAAAAAAATTAAAACCAGTTGTATTTGCCTTAAGAAACAATAGAAAAAAATAGCTTTTTTATTTATACACAAAAAGTTACATTTATAATAATCAGGATTAAATGCTTCCCTACAGCCTAATAACAAAGCTAGGAAGTGAAAGGGAAGTGAAGCTTCATATCCCCTCCTAAGGAAAACGCAATAAATTAGACACAATCTTAAGTTCATTTTTGAAAATATTATTTTTTTTTCTAGTAAATGTCTGAAGTGAGAACACTAGACTACGTTTTAAGCTTTATCTCGTTAAGATTTCAGTTTAAAATTCCTTAAAAATATCTCAGTAATGTAAAAATATTTATTAAAATTATCGAGGTCCAAAGAGGTAACTTACAAAAGAGGATTATAATTTTAACACTCTAGAGAAAAAAATCAATTTTCTCTTATGAGATTGTTTTAATCCCAGGAGAACTGAAATGAAGTCAAACGAGAAATGTAATAGGATATACAAGTAATATATTGTCTTACCCTAGTCTTAACTTAGAGATTATTAATTTGGGTTCCTTTAAATAGATGTAAGGGAATTTTTACGGAATAAGATTTTTTAATAAGATAAATTTATCTGAAGATAAAACTGTTAAACAGTACATATTGTATTTTACTGGAAGGCTGTAAAATAAAACAAAAATTTTTAATTTTCAAAGTTTTAAAGTGGTCAAATTCTATGCCAAGCTTTAATAATTTATTTGAAAACTCTCAATATAAGCAGACATATTTAAAATTTTTTTTATTTCCTGATGAGATTATATATTTCGTTACGTTTTAAAATAAAACAATTATAAATATATTGCGTATTACTTTAATGGTTTATTACGACTCATAAAATTTTTTTTTTCATTTCAAGAAGGAAAACAAATTTACCTAATCTGACTTCATAAAAAAATATGGAAAATTTTTCTTGATTAATTAAATTATCAATAAATAGCAGTACACACACACAGACACACATATATATATATATAATATCTGGAATAAATAATTAAATCACTGTATTGTTGCATAAATGATCTAATTACATGTTATTAAAACTAATATACATAATATTTTATAGTTATACGGTCCATATAATGATTTTACAGTCAAAAACTATATGGTTATGAAAATAATATCGTATAATTCAATAGTATGAATTATAAGATCCAGTTTTAATATAGATATCCCTGAAGTAGTTGCTTTTAAAGAAAGCACAAATGCATTTCAAACTTTTTATTCTCTGTTCAAATATATCCTAAATTAAAAAAGACGTAGAATTTTAAACATTATCTAGTATTTTCGTTTGAAAATTCAGAAAATTAAAACCAAATTAAATTTAAAGATAAATCTTATTTTGAGTTAATAATTGGCTAATAATGAAAGGTTTCCATTCATAACACAAAATATTGACAGATTAAGCCTCCTGAAATACGGGATGTAAAAGACCACTGACTGTGCACAAGAAACAAAATCTTAATTTTAAATCCCTATTTTCACCAAATTTTCAATAAGGATCTGTTAAATTTTTCTCCATAGAAAGAATTGGGGAACAAGTAAATGAAACGAAGTTAAAAATAGAAACAAAAAGAAAAACTACTTCGATGTCAAAGCTAGACATTAAAATAGGGTAAAATACATCTAAGAATATCCACCAGAAGGAAAAAAATGTATTTTAGTGATTACTAAACAAAATGTAAATAGACATCGGAACATAATGAGTTTCCCATCTAAAAAGTACGTTAATTTTAAATCATTGTATATAATAATACTAGACAAGCCAATGCAACTCAATGTCAAGACCTTCACAGTTTCACTTTATATCATTAGTTCTTCATTTATTTAAGTTCTCCAGTGAAAACGAAAACTCCCAAAGTAATGTTATATGTCAGTTTGTAAATAAATAATTGGATTATGCCCTATCTTGTTTTATACTTTGTGTCAATACAGCACAATAAAAAAGACATCAGGATTGGAATTTTAAAAGATCTTCATTTTGAATGTCTTGAAATGTAGTTGTGAATTTTATAAATAAAATATATAAATAATTCTTCTTGATCTGTAGGAAGTTACGGAATATTAAATTCTTTCCATGGAAATTAATTTTTTATTGTAATCTCGTGTATAAAAAAGGGCATAGTTTCATTGAAAAGTAAGATTGTCAAAGATCTTGTTTCATAAAATAAAGAGAGATAAGTAACCTCATTACTTTTTTTAACAAAATAAAAATAAAAATTAACTTAAAACATTACTAAGAGATGAAAACTTACAAAGATGCTTCTAGAATTTACGAAATAGTCATTTATGGTATATATCAGTGCTAAAAATGTTCTTTTTGTTTTGGTACAGATCATTGCAGTGAAATTTTAGTCTCTGATTTTGAGGATTTTTTTTTTCAGTTTCGGTTGGCATTCAGCAAAGAAAGATAATGAAATAAATTGAGCCTTAATTGAGATATTAATCAAAGTTGTATGTACAATAATTGTTATGACAGACAGATGTACTTCTGTTTAAGTGTTAAAAACCCTTTGCGGCGCAGTGGTTTCAGTCTGAAACCACATGTTGAACATTTTTTTAAATGCTCTTACTTTTGTCTATTTTCAACAATTATTGCGTAAAATAAATCTTCTAACTCTAAAGAACACCAATTGATGGCAGAACTAAATTAAATTTAAAGTTTAGAGGGTATACAATGGTGCAATTAACAGGTATTTTTCAATGCGTATTAATTTGAATAGTTTTTAAGTAGAAATAATTTAAGGACAATGAAAGAAACAACCAAATTTCCTTCTTCTGTTCATAAAGAATGAGAGAAAATTCTAACATTTGGAAAAATACCTCTAAAACTCTTTTTTTCTATTTAAATATGTAGCGGTTTCAGAGCGAAACCGGCGCGCACTAAGGGGGGTCACTTTTCCTCTATTCTTTCAACGTAACTTGAGACCGCCGCGTCTGCCTGCTTACTACGTTATAGCGCATATAGATTGGTGCAGAGTTCTCTGCCTGCAGACCCCCGACTCCTGTCATCACATTAGTCACGGTAACATTAGACATGGTATTTAGAACCACCCCCATTCCCGCCCCCAAGGTTTCTTTGATCTCGTGTCTCCCCCGACCCCGCTCGACACCATTTGACCCCCCCCCCCGCCCTTTCTTTGATGGACCGCCAGAGGAGGCGATCCACGCATAGTACAGAGTACAGAGTGAACATAAATCACTGGATTCCCCAAGGCACAGGCAGAGAACTCTGCACCAATGTATATGCACCAGTACAGGGAGAGCCCTTTCACGATAAATCAGCTGTGTTGGGGGAAACAGTTTAGGCAAGAATGTTTATGTTAAAGGGAGAGTTTGGGTGATTAGAATCACGTGCATCAACACTCATCGAATATCATTGGATTCCAATGCTAAAAACTGCAATCCTTTTCATTTTCCATTTGTTCTGATTCGGTGTGCGACGCTTTTTTCCAGTAGATTTTGTTTTGGTCGAGCTAATATTTTGTATATAATTTTGTCAAATCTTTTTGCGTATGAGTAGTGGTGTTTTTATATATTGTAGATGTAAATTTGCTTTATAGTTTTTTGATAGAGAATTAAAATGCCACGTAAAATACTTAACACAATTGAGGCTTTAGATCTATTTGATGAACTTCCATCGGATCCAGAGTCTGAAATATCAGGTTACCCCCGAAATTCAAGTCCCGGCAAGTTACTGCCGAAAAACAAATTCCAGGGTCTCCAATTATGGTTAAAAACATAAACTTTATGTGCCCAAGGAAAAATGACTAAAAAATGTGGCACAAATTACAGTAAAAGGAAAATCAAGACGATGTGCATACTGTAGCACTACTACAAAACCACGCCGTTCAAGATGGATGTGTGAAATATGTAATGTAGGACTATGCATGTTTTCCAAAAAGATGTATCATGTTTTTAAAAATTCCATTTAAAGTAAATGGCATATAAATTTTGTAAATATTTAACAAAATAAACCGAAATTATAGTATTCAATCAAGAATTATTAGAAAATGTATTCCCATATTTTGATGCAAATGTTACAGCCCTGTTTTTCTAGTTTAACTTGCATTTTTTAAAAATGCTACATAGAAATAATATTGAAGAATTTAACAAGATGGTGCTTTTTGTTTACAATTTCTCTGAAGAAAATTTTGAAGTACGGGTAAGTTTTTTCCCTCCTTCTGACACAATACGCACAGACCGTAGACGCGCACTGGTTTCGCTCTGAAACCGGCTTCCCACAGGTACTGAAAAGGGCTAAATTTTTTTAAGCACATTTTAAGAGTCCATGGCATCAAGGCATCAAATTTTATACCTTATTTCATTAAAATTTGTAACGAATAAATCTTGCGCCGGAAAGGGTTATACATTCAGTAGCTTGTGGTTTTATAACCTGTCGAGTTAACCGTGAAGTTGATGGTAAAAAGTGAGCCATAACTGGTATTTTATTCAAAGTTCTTTATAAAATCATTGTTATGACACACGATCTACAAATTAATAGTCAAATCATTCTGTAGCATGTGATTTCTAACCAATTAGGTTAACTGTAAAATTGATGAAATAAAGTGAGACATAATTGGTATATTAATCAAAGTTATGTGTACAACAATGGTTATGACGGACAGATCTACTTGTAATCAAGTGTTAAAGCATTCAGTAGCATATAATTTTTTTCTAAACTGTCAAATTAAGGTCATTTGACTTTTGTTACCATCACGCTAAAGATTTTCTAAACAAAAAACAAAAATTTCCAGAAATATCCTGTCACATCATTTTACTAAATTGGAGCAGTATATTTTGACTTCAATATTTAAAGTGACATCGGAAGTTTGCTGGATAATTTCTCTATTCCAGATGACTCATTAAACCCAGCATAAGTTTCTGAAACATGCATATCTTTGTAATTTAAATGTTAACTAGATTAATGCTGCAGAGAAAATGATATGGGATTTAAAAGAACCAAAGCTCTGGACTTATGCTTGTTAAATCAAATGTATCTCGTTCTTGATAAAATGTCATTAGTTTACATGAATAGTAATTTGCATTCTGAATAAGCGACTGATTTGAACCCAGGAAACTGTTACGAGATTTGTAGGGCCAGTTAAATGCAATTACCTCGGGGGGATTGAAACACTCTCTGTACTGGCTGAAGACCGGATAAGGGAAGACGACATTCCGTCAGTAATTGAATGGAAAACCAGATTATAAATTTAGACTCGTGGACTAAAAGGGCTTCTGATAAGAGTAACTTGCTATGACTTATAAAATTCTAACTTTATTAATGAACGTCGTACATTGCAGGATAGCTATCCAAATAAATAAATAAATAAATAAATAAATAAATAAATAAATAAATAAATAAATATATATATATATATATATATATATATATATATATATATATATATATATATATATGTCGGACTTGGTTTCTACTCCCATACTATTTAGTCCGAATCTCTTTTGTATCATGATGCAATCGGTGAACCGGTGGTGACGCTTATCCTTTAAATATTTCCATCAAACAGCAAGATGTTAACACAACAGGCATAAAAACACTCCAATTGAGCATCCTAAACATCTTTATTAATTTTCAATAATTACTCAGCTCCATCAAACTAATTCCCAATATCCCACCCAATTTAAATCTGTGCGCCTAACAGCACACGTCCTTTCCATTCCCTAGTTATCCATGACTCTGAAATAAATCCTTTGTTCATAGATTTTTAACCAACGCTTAATGACGCTCATTACTTATGCGTAATGTCATATCGTACACGTTCTTTTGCTAAACTAAGCATTTTCTTAGCGCCAAACTGCAAGGCTATACGTCTACCTAAAATTCTCCTCGGTTCTTCGGAGATTGAATAAAGTCGAACCCATTAATCCTATTTTCCCTGCAATGCCATATGCCGCTTATTTGAACTCCCAGACTTTTAAATTTTTAATCCTATATTTTAATAACCAAAATCCCGTTTTAAGGTCGCGCGATTGCTCCCATATTTTTAGCCTCACAACTCCCCCCCCCTTCCTCTGAAGGCGTACACGCAAAGAGGAGCCAACTCTCTGCAGCAAGTCTCCAGAAGAGAAAACTAAAATTAAATTTGACCTAACTGCCAAAATGCTGAACAGGGCTGCAGTACCAATTCAACAAAATTAAATATTAACCTTAACTACTGACAACTCACCATTATTATCTTGTTAACCCATTTAAACTAACTAATTAAATTAACATTTACGATTAGAATAGGGCGATCGTTCTCCTGAAGGCGTGCACACAAAGAATGGCCAATTCCCTGCAACACGTCTCCGGAAGAGAAAAACAACTAAAATTAACTTAACTAATCATCAACTGAAAATTGCTGTGCAGGGCGAACCCTCCCCGCACAACAAACTCAGATGAAACCCCAGTTATTTATTCCTAAAAATGACTTGATTCAACCACATGAAAATTAACTTAATTTCCCTAAATATTTGACATCTAATTTTAAAAAAACTAAAATTAATATTCTTATTTACTAAATTCGTGCACATAACCCCATGGAGCTGAGAAAAATACAAGTTACATAAATGTTTCCATTCGAGACAGAAGTTACATTGAATCACTTAAAATATTATGACAACAATAACACAGCAGCAATTATTAAAATATCAAAATTAATTGTAAAAGAATATTATATCAACATTATTAATAGAACACTAAAATCAAAGGTAATAAACACAAATATAAACTGAAATTATAAGAAAATGATATTCAAAATTTTCCTGTGAACACCCAGACTATTACTCGTAGCTCAAGAAAAACAAACTTTGTGCAGAAGCACCTTAAGTCCATTACCTAAAAGAAAAATACTGAGTCCTGACTTTTAAATGCAGTAAAAGTTCAGAGTTCTTGAAATATATACAGTTCTTGTAGAAAATTGGGATGTCACAAAACTTAAAAAAAAACAAAAAAACATAACTTTTAATCCCTACACTATTAATTAGCATTTAAAACCCTTCCTCAGATGTCTGTTATGGTGGTCATACTCCACAACAGCACTGGGAATTTTATTAAGAGCTTTCAGCGTATCATCGGGGATACCTGATTCCTCCGAAACTTCAAATTTGATACAAACAAACCAACAGTGAAAATTAATCTTATTACATTCTAAATTTTCTCGTTTTCACCATGATGTACAAATTTTTTTTACCTCTGAGTCTTACAAATAATGAATCATGTCTTTATACTCATGCTTATCTGAAAATTACAGGGAGACCTCCAAGATAGCCAATAAACTAAGTGGCAACCAGAAACACATAAGAAAATAAACATCAAATTATTAATACTAAAACACAATAAACAAATTAAAAGATCAAATTTAAGTGCTTTAAACTCAAAAATATACAATATCAATATGAAAAAGACAATTAAATCATTGAGGTATGAAATTAACTTTCATTAAAACACTTTCCTATACATTTTTGTACCAAAAACTTTTTATCTTATTCAAAAAAAATTTTAAAACCTACTCAAGTTTGAAGAAGACATGGATGAACTCTTGCTTGTTCTGCTTCTAGACTCAATTTGATAAAATATGTTAATACACTCACATTTTGATCAAAACTCACAATTCTATCAATTTCAAAAATTAAAATCTCAGACCTTACATCTTTATCAATACAACCCAATTCCCTACCTCACAAAACATTACTTATCAAAATAAATTTATATTAAGACAATAAAAATACACTTATAAAATCATATCCAAAAATTATAATTATATACACTTGACAACCGATATGCAATATACAGAAAATAAACACATTATTAATCAATAAACCTTAAAAATTATTTACAAAATGACGAGACTGCCAACAGCAACAAAACCAAAATGGACAATTTAACCTTAATATGTTCTAAAATTTTCCAATAACTATATCAAAACTCATAAATTTCAAAACATAATGAAATTAAAATTTTCAAAATTTTACCAATATTTATTACTAATACTCTGCTATCTAGCTTTCCCCCCACCTCTGAAAACAAAACAGGACTAACTGGAGTGATCATCCCCAGAAAACAATTTTCAAAATGTACTTAATTTTAACAATATTAAAATTTTCATTTTTTATTACCAATAGTTTCAAATTGTCAGAACATTTTCTACTGAATTTTAACTTGCCATCACAATTTCCAAAATTTACAAAAAATTTTCACATTTTTCATATAATAGTTACTCAAAACAATTTTTCATCAGAACCATTTCAAATTTAAAATTTCAATACCTTAATGTCAAAAATAATTTACATCTTCAACTTGTACAATTGCAAATTTAACCATTTAAATAATTTTTTATATATATATATATATTTTTAACTCGTTTTTATTTCTGTTTATTGTAATTCGTTTTAAATTTCTTACCTTAACCTTGAATTTCTTGTACAACATTTAAAAAAAAAATTTAGTGATCCTTTGATGAAGAATTTTGTTCGGTACATTCCAATTTTCGTCAAATTTTTGGCAGTCCCGGAGAACCATGGAAAACTTGTTTCGCACACATCCTGGAATATTGTAGCAGTTCACCTTTAATTTTCGAAACGCTGATTTGAAGCACGAACATACATAAATTTCTTTTTTTTTTGAAAAATTCCTTAGCATTATTACACAGCCCACAAAATTATTCTTGAATTGAAAAAAAAATTTTGGCACAGCACTTTCAGACGACGTACTCAGATGACAGCCTTGTCACCGCCATTTTTTCTTAAATTTAATTGATTACTGTTTCGATGTATTTTTGAACGATTCCACGAAATTTGTTGCAAGAAAAATTTTAATGATGTTATCCTTTGATGAGCACTAAGAAAAACGTCGAGCACAAACTTGAAACACTCTTGTTTTCATTTTAACGATGAGCAGCCAAAAAAATTTTTATAATGATAAAATTAGGGTTTCAGTAATCCTGCATAGATGACTTTCGTTACAGGCTTTTGTCGGACTTGGTTTCTACTCCCATACTATTTAATAGAAATCCGAACCTCTTTTGTATCATGATGCAGTCGGTGAACCGGTGGTGACGCTTATCCTCTAAATATTTCCATCAAACAGCAAGATGTTAACACAACAGGCATAAAAACACTCCAATTGAGCACCTAAACATCTTTATTAATTTACAATAATTACTCATCTCCATCAAACTAATTCCTAATATCCCACCCAATTTAAATCTGTGCGCCTAACAGCACACGTCCTTTCCATTCCCTAGTTATCCATGACTCTGAAATAAATCCTTTGTTCATAGATTTTTAACCAACGCTTAGTGACGCTCATCACTTATGCGTAATGTCATATCGTACACGTTCTTTTGCTAAACTAAGCATTTTCTTAGCGCTAAACTGCAAGGTATACGTCTACCTAATTGAATCAAGTCGAACCCATTAATCCTATTTTCACTGCAATGCCTTATGCCGCTTACTTGAACTCCCAGACTTTTAAATTTTTAATCCTATATTTTAATAACCAAAATCCCGTTTTAAGGTCGCGGGATCGCCCCCCCTTCATATTTTTAGCCTCACACACACACACACACACACACACACACACACACACACACATATATATATATATATATATATATATATATATATATATATACAGTCAAACCTCGCTAACTCGAACCTCGATTTCACGAATTTTTCGATATCTCGAAGAAATAAAAATTCCCTTCAAATTTCCTATGCACTCAATGTTAAAAAAACCTTGATTTGGCGAATTTTTTTTGGCTCATCCCTCGATAACTTGAATTTTTTCCATGAATGGAGGAAAATTTTTTTCTAAAAACAAAAAAATAATATCCAAAAAATAGAAATTTCTGAAAAATAGAAAAGCTATTCAAACATTACAGTGGTAAAAGCCTGCATAAACTTTAAAAAGAAGGGATATAAAGACGGAAGATAACACAGTGAAATGACAACTTCTCTTGTCCTCCAAGATGGGATTTGAAATTCTTGTTTATTGTTTTCTTATCTCGTTTCAGTTAGGTGCCATGCATATGCAGTGACCATCGATCCTTTCTTTTATTTTTTCTCCAAGGTTACTTTCTAGAGGGGTTGGGGTGGTTTTAACAAAATAGGAAATTAAGGCATGGACAAAAATCAAGAGGTGGGTGGCTTCCAAGAAGATTGTAGAATTTCTTATCATTGCAACAAGGAGTGAAAGAAATAAAATTACAGGTGTGAATGCATGCCTGTGCTGTCTTGCATTCAAGCTAGAGCCTCAATGCTCATGCACCTCGATAACATGGAATTTAATGACTTTGTCATCGTAGATGATACGGTAATAGTGTGTGGTAAGTGGGAGGACAATGACAACATCCGTCAGACGAAAGTTTCTTGTGTATTATCAGAAGAAGAGGAGGACGAAATCCGCCATTTGCCACCTAATGTGACAAACAAAGAAGGACTATTTGCAGTAGACGCTTTGAGAAGATATGTTGAAAGTCAACCAAATAGGTAAGAGGACACATTTAAAGACATTGTCCACTTAGTGTAATAGATAAAATTTCAGACTCTTTTCTGAAGCAAACAATTGAATCTTTTTTCAAAGAATTTTGTAAATAGTGTTTATTAAAATAAAAATATGGATTACTTTTTAAAAAGGTATGTAAAAAAGCTTTTATTTTCACTATTACTATTGATAACATGCGATTTTCGATAATTCGAATTTTCGATATTTCGAATTTTTTTGTCTCTCCCTTCAAATTCGAGATATCGAGGTTTGACTGTATATATATATATATATATATATATATATGTAAAACTCGCCACTATAGGTACCGTTGATCATCAATGTAGTCGCAGCACCGGGGAGGCACTCGCATGTTGAAGTCATAGCCAGAGTGACAAGGCGTTAACCACATATTTATAACATGGTCTTTATTTCGGGAATATTCACGGTGAGGGTGTACATCGTATATTCATAGCACAACGTTTGGACATAGTTAGAACATCATATCACAAGTAAAAAAATCCCGTACTAGCCGGAGCATAACACTATAGTAAACATTGCTGGGAGAGAGAAAAGATGCGGTTCGATAGGAATCACAGGACAGCAGGGACCATGGACGGAACACAACTAGAGACGCGGACAATCACAGAACAAAAGCAGCCAGAAAAGCACTTGCTCGCGAAGAACAAAGCGAATGCGAGATCGCCAAAACTTTTAATTGGTTAACTGAGATCATCTGACCTCGCGCGTCAGCATCGGATGATCTCGGGGAATATCATAGAAGTTTCGAGAAGGATTGAATCATCCTGTTTTTGAAAACTACTTACTCTTCACACATGCATTAAGGGATAATTTAGTTAGTTAGTTAGGTTATCTTTAGGTCAGAATTTGGAATAGGGGGCGATACTTTATTGAAACAATACGGAAAAATTTCGAATAGGCGTTTAATTAATGAAGGGGGAATATTATTATTTCACATATATATACATATATTTATTTATTCTTCTTCCATGAAAGAATAAAAGAATCTATTGCATGAAAATTTTTTTTACCTAGAACCTAAAGCTGAGATTGTTTGACATTGCATAACTCTAGAAAATGATCTTTGTGAGTTTAAATATCCTCCACAAACATTACACATCACATTATTTGTAGATCATTGTGGTTACCATCAGCATCAACTAAACCCTTAAATTTTTCACATTAGTTTTAAACTACTTGGTCATGAGTATTGCCTATCTCGAGAATTCAGTGTTAACTGCCCAATCTGATAAAAGCTCACACTGCAGCTGCTTGGCAGCTAACTTACCTGCCATACCATGTCCATGTGACTTACATTGTATATCCATTGCAGTTGATAGAACTTATTAATGGTCTTCTGGCAAATACAAAATTTCTTGCCTTTATCGTTCCATATACGCTATTTACACACTAGGATTTGACTTATATAAACATAAAAACATAATTTAACTACATAATATACCTACATTAGGGTGGAACGAAAAAAACTTTTTTTTGAATTTCAATATGCTCTAGTTTTCAAAAGTTGCCTTTCAACAAAATAAAGACGGAAATTAAATATTAGCGTAATTGGTGCATGCTTTCAGTTGGCGCAAAAAGGGCAAACTTTTGGTTTTTATTAAATTTTTGACAAATTTCGCGATTATTTTGAAATTGAATACACTTGTAGTACAAAAAAGTAGCAAAATATGTAATTTAAACATTCCTTTTAGTCAGAAGAAATTCTAAACTGATTATATAATACGTTTTACTTCATAAAAATTGTACACATAAAGGCACTTAAGGACGAGGCACTTAAAACACACTCGGACATCACGGTGGAACGAAAATTTTTTTTTCGGAATTTCAATATGCTCAAGTTTTCAAAAGTTGTCTTTTAAAATTAAAATTAAGAATATAAAATCTTTTTGCTCTACTAAAATATTTTCAACTGCCGCAAAGGGCTTCAAAATGGATATTTTAATGAAAAAGTTATTATATTTATATTTTTTGTTAATTTCTTTTATAGTATATTAAAATAATGTATATTTTCTGTAAATAAAATATTCAAAATATGATATTTTGACAGAAAACTTGCATATTCTAAGTATTTCTAATTTTTAAATGCCATAACAGAACAACTGATTTTGTGGAATTTCGCGATTTTCATCATATTAATTTTACAGTAGCATATTCTTATAATACACATTGGAATAAAAGAAAAAACAATTTTTAGTTGACGGACCTTAGTTAAAATAAACAAATCACACTTATTTAGAAAAAAATATTAATGTAATGTCTATTAAGGCAAAACGTTATTTTGAAAAAATTATTCATGTTTTTCAAAAGTCCATATTAATCACACATGGTTTCCATTACTTATTTCACTGACACATTGAATTGGTTTTTGTTTCAAATTTTGGCATTATATTTTGAGAATGTAGTTTTGTTTTTATCAATGCATCTCTTGCAGAAGTACCATGAATGAACAAGGATGACCAGGTAACTAATTTAACAATCCTTTCTACTACTTGTGTGTGACATGGAATGTTGTTGAAGTCAGTAATTTAAATGAACTGCCCCTACGTCACCTATTTTGTTTCCTAGATGGAAAAACTAAAGGTCCAAATGAATTTGGAGGAGAAATAGGTAAACAACTAGAAAACTGCTATGAACTTCCAGTGATTGAATTTTCACCTATTGAAAATAAAATTCCATTACTAGAAATTAAGGATGATTTTAGTCTGGACCTAAAATATTTGTTAGAAATGTATAATGCAATCTCTGTTGGAAAGTGCTCTTCTGATTTGTCCATGAGAAAACGAGGAAAATTTTGTCATTCACGATGGCTTACATTAGCAAACCCAATACTTCGCTGGTATGTGGGAACAGAATGTCCTGAAAAAAATCTCCGAATACTGACTGAGTACATTTTGAAAGTTTATGCACCAATTTGGTTTAACATAAAGCTGAAACCATCTTGTATCCGTGGATCGAAGCACTTGTGGAAACTTGTAAGCTATTCACGTTACCTCAATCAGACTCTTAAAAATGTAATTGATCCGGTCATTCAAAGAAATGCATACTTTGCCACTTCTGAAAATCTTCTCCTTTGTATGATATTAGACAATCGCAGTCATGTAAGAGAGCTTCGATTACGCCGTATTCTAAAAGCAAGGACGGAAAATGAAGGAGGCATCAGAAAGAATTAATTCCACATATAAACTTTGATGCCAAGGATTATATTGATATGATTGAATGAAATGATGTTAAAGTAACAGAACCTCCTATGACGAGGCATGTTTCTGATGACAAACTAAAACAGTTTATAAAGGAAGCCAAAGAATCTGATCGCGAGAAACAAATTATTGACTACAAAAACATTCCATGTCACACACAAGTAGTAGAAAGAATTGTTAAATTAGTTACCGTGTCATCCTTGTCCGTTCGTGGTACTTCTGCAAGAGATGCATTGATAGATACAAAAATACATTCTCAAAAGATAATGCCAAAATTTGAAACAATAAAACAATTCGATGTGTCAGTGAAATAAGTAATGGAAACCATGTGTGATTAATATGGACTTTTGAAAAGCATGAATATTTTTTTCAAAATATCGTTATGCCTTTATGGATATTACATTAATATTTTTCTAAATAAGTGTGATTTGTTTATTTTAACTAAGTTCCGTCAATTAAAAATTGTTTTTTTTTCATTCCAATGAGTATTATAAGAATATGCTACTGTAAAATTAATATGACGAAAATCGCGAAATTCCGCAAAATCAGTTGTTCTGTTATGGCATCTAAAAATTAGAAATACTTAGAATATGCAAGTTTTCTGTCAAAATATCATATTTTGAATATTTTATTTACAGAAAATATACATTATTTTAATATACTATAAAAGAAATTAACAAAAAATAGAAATATAATAACTTTTTCATAAAAATATCCATTTTGAAGCCCTTTGCGGCACTTGAAAATATTTCAGTAGAGCTAAATGATTTAATATTCTTAATTTTAATTTTAAAAAGACAACTTTTGAAAACTAGAGCATATTCAAATTCTGAAAAAAAAAATTTTGTTCCACCGTGATGTCAGTGTCTTTTAAGTGCCTCGTCCTTAAGTACCTATATGTGTACTATTTTTATGAAGTAAAACGTATTATACAATCAGTTTAGCATGTCTCCTGACTAAAAGGAATGTTTAAATTACATATTTTGCTAATTTTTGTACTACAAGTGTATTCAATTTCAAAATAATTGCGAAATTTGTGAAAAATTTAATAAAAACCAAAAGTTTGCTCTTCTTGCGCCAAATGAAAACATGCACCAATTACGCTAATATTTAATTTCCGTCTTTATTTTGTTAAAAGGCAACTTTTGAAAACTAGAGCATATTGAAATTAAAAAAATTTTTTTTTCGTTCCACCCTAACCTACATGTATACACAAATAAGTTTAGAAACTAGTTTTCTAATCCTAAAATACACTTAAAGTAGGAATCACATTTGAGTTATGTGAAAGTTATGAACCATCACATAACTCAAAATGATTACTGTATCAATGCAAAAACATGCTATGAGTTTACATCCATAATTACATTTCTGAACCATTTTTAATTGAGGTTTGACCATCAGGTCCGTAGTGTGGTAAACTGAATTTCACAATACTTGAGATACACATTATAGAAGCGGGTGGATACTAGGGATTTGAACTTGGAAATAGTGATATCTAGTATCTCGTAGTGCCCCTTTAAATTTAGATAACCTTCCCGTATCTATATATCCATTTGCAGCTTCAATATATGTAAAATTAAGTTGTACACAAAGCTTTCTATGACTATATATTGAAAGCTGCAAACCGGTATATCGATACGGGAAAGTTATCTAAATTTAAAAGGGCCCTTCGCGGCACTAGATATCATTATTTCAAGTTTGAATCCCTAATATCCACCCACTTCTATAATGTATATATCAAGTATTGTGAAATTAAGTTTACCACACTACGCACCTGTTGGTTTAACCTCGTTTAACAATTTAGAAATTCCCTAAGTTAATTTACCTTTACCTACTACTTCCTCGCAAGTGTGGTACTAACAATAGTTTAATAAATTAGTTTAATACGGTTAAGTTTTTAGTTTAATACGGTTACGGTTATGATCTTATGCCTCTATTAATGTTTTTATCCCGCCTATGAGATCAAATTGGTTTTTTGGAGACAGGTCCAAAATTAATAGATTGAAGTACATTATAAGAACATATATTAAAAATTTCCTATTATAAAATAATTGTCATTCAAAGGGGTATGCAAAAAATGCAGACTAATTTGTGTCTCCTGTAATCTGAATGAAAGTCATAGTAATAAATAGAATTTCTTATGAAGATGTGTTTGAATGTTCGTACAAATGTATGTGTATTTCCTTCACACACAAATATATATATATATATATATATATATATGTAACATGTCGAGCCCACCTCGGAAAGAATGGCGAATTAAGGACCCGACAGTCTACAAATGAAGAGGAGTCGAACCGGGAGCAGAGACGACACTGGTTACTTTCGTTTAAACATTTTATTATGAAGAAGACACATCTTCTCGGGCGAAGACGACTGTAGAAAAAACTCGAAGGGTGCCAGCATGTTTACTAGGCAACAGAAATCCGAAGAGTGAGTGGGCATCTTACCACAGGCCCTTAACTTCTCCTCATGTGACGTGCCATGTGACAATGCAATGAATAATGATTCGCTGCCTGGATTTCCGGGCTTGCAAAACTTATATAACTAAGGGGATTTTAAGGGACTATATGTCAATTTCCTACGTTGGTTTCTAGGTTATTTACCAATTCATTTGTTCTTTGAATCGAAAACGAAATAGCTCTACGCCCAAGGAAATTTAAAAAGAATTTAGAATTTTGAAAGGGTTTTAGGGTTTTATATGTTACAGAATATCCCCCTGTTTGAGAAGAGGCTAACCAACAATGCTTGCATTGGAGGGCAGACTCACCCAGAAGTCGAGAAAAAAGGCGTAAACCAGAAATTTGGGAAAAAGTTGAAAAAAGGAAAATTTTAAAAAGATAATTTAGTAACAGAGTCCCATGACCAGCCGTAAAAAAATTCAATGAAAAATACACTAAAAATATACACTGTAAATACACACTATTAATCTACACTGAAACTATTTATTGTAAATACGCATTGTAAATATACACTTTAAAATATAGTATTTGTCGACCACTAGAAATAACAAAAAAATTAGTAACTAATTTGAAAACAATACAAAATTCAAACACCTGAAAATTTCTTCTTAACATCTCACTGTCATGGAGTGAGTTAAAAAAATTTTTTTCTTCTTCTGAATGAACTATCTGTCCATCATAGCTTGTCTTTTTTTTCTGTCTGAGGCAGATTTGTCACTTTGAAGGGGAAATTACATAAAATACCACAGTCTCTTTTTACTGTGTATAACTTTCCTCAAGCGCAAAACACACAAAAAAAAATTTCACTTTTCTTGAATTATAACAAAATAATACTCTTGTATGATAACTAAATAATAGAATCACATTTAACTGTATCACAACACTTCACAACGAAAAAAAATTGTCTCTATATTATATAAATGGCATATAAAATATATTACAGAACATTTATCACATTTTATTTCAAAATACTCAAGCGTTTCAAATTCTTCAATATATCAAACTATTATTCTTTATCCTTAGTTTCATCACTTTATTTTCTCATTACTCTCATTTTTTAATGTTCATTATTTATGTATTGATATTTCTTACAACATTTATTTATTTATATTCGAAACATCTTTTCTTAATATTCAATTGTGTACACTTTTTGATTTGATGTGGATCCATTTTTTGGGTTTGAGGTACCTGTTTGTGTGTATGTAATCCAAAACTATCTTAGGTTAAAATTCTTTATAATTCTACTTCTAAGAAGTGAGGGTGTGTGTTATTGTGTTGCGTAAAAAGTGGGTTTCTTTCTCCATATTGTACTGTGACTAATACGGAAGAAAGAGAAATGGCCATACAGTGGACCAACCGTGATTCTTCCAGCAGGATATGACAGCCA
Source organism: Dolomedes plantarius (assembly GCA_907164885.2). Lineage (NCBI taxonomy): Eukaryota > Metazoa > Arthropoda > Arachnida > Araneae > Dolomedidae > Dolomedes > Dolomedes plantarius. Next base: position 68,776,708 of record OU015492.1, read on the forward strand.
AAAACAACATCTTGTCTAGTACAGAGATGGAGAAGTAGGAAAGTGCGCATATGTCATACCTATGGGAGTGCAAGTAAGAATTGGGAGGGCAAAGGAGTGGATATCCCATGGTCTGTCTTTCTATTAAATATATTTAGTTATTTTTATTCAGCACTTCTTGTGATTGAAAAGTTAACGTGAGTATAAAAATTTTACAGGCAATTGGGATGGCTTCCAAAA